>PVIH01015197.1:0-50612 GCA_004025045.1 Sigmodon hispidus
CAGCTGATTGATGTTTAATTTCCATGTGTTAGTAGGCTTTCTTTGGGTTTTGATGTTGTTGAACTCTAACTTTAGGCCCTGATGGTCTGATATGTTACAAGGGATTATTTCCACTTTTTTGTATCTGCTGATATTTGCTTTATGACCAACTATGTGGTCAATTTTGGAGAAAGTACCATGAGGAGCTGAGAAGTATGTACATTCCTTTGCCTTTGGGTGGAAGGTTCTGTAGATATCTATGACATCCATTTGCATCATAACCTCAATTACACTCCTTAGTTCTCTGTTGAGGGTCTGTCTGGTTGATCTATCCAGGGTTGAAAGTGGGGTATTGAAGTCTCCCACTATTAGGGTTTAAGAATTGATTTGGGATTCGAGCTTTAGCAGTAATTCTCCTTTGAATGTCTGCTAGAATTCTGCACTGAAACCATCTGGACCAGGGCTTTTATTTTTGGGGAGGCTTTTAATGACAGCTTCAATTTCCTTAAGGGTTATAGGCCTGTTTAGTTAATTAATCTTATCTTCATTTAATTTTCATAAATGGTACCTGTCTAGAAAGCTGCCCATTTCTTCTAGGATTTCCATTTTTCGAAATATGATTTTCAAAGCATGAGTTGATAAGTCTCTGAATTTCCTGGGGGTCTGTTGTTATGTCCCAATTTCATTTCAAAGTCTTCCAGAATTTAATGAAAATGAATCCACAACGTACCCAGACTTGTGGGACACAATGATAGCAGTCTTAAGAGGAAAATTCATAGCACTAGATGCCTATATGAAAAACCCAGAGAAATTCTACACTAGAGACCTAACAGCTCAGCTGAAAGCCTTAGAACAATTGGAAGCAAACTCACCTAGAAGGAGTAGATGGCAAGAAATAATGAGACTTAGAGGTGGAATCAATGTAATTGAAACAAAAAAGAACAATACAAAAATCAATGAATTTAAGATTTGGTTCTTTGAGAAAGTCAACAAGATAGATAAGCCCTTACCCAAACTAATCAAAAAGCAGAAAGAGTGTCCAAATCAACAAAATCAGAAATGAAAAGATTTCAATTTCAACATAATAAAATTACATATAACAAAACAGCTATCAAGCATAAATCATAATTACAATATCTAGTCTGTTTATATTTAGCAAAATAAGAAAAGTATTCTATGATCAACTTTATCATTGCCTAGTTTCTTTTCTATCAAGTTTATTTTTGCTGTATTTAGGTTGAGGTGTTTGATCAACTTGGATTTGAGTTTTGTGCAGGGTGATAGGCTTGGATCTATTTGCAGTTTTCTACACACTACTACCACGTTTGTCAACACCATTTGTTAGAGATACTATCTTTTTTTCATTGAATACTTTGTACCTCTTTGTCAAAGTTGAGGTATGCATAAGTTTTTTTGGTTAATGTCAGGATCTTCAATTCGATTCAATTGATCCTCAAGTCTGTTTTTATACCTGTACCAGGCTGTTTTTCATACTGTAGCTCTATAGTATAACTTGAAGTGGGGAATGGTGATGCCTCCTGTGTTTCTTTTGTTAAGCAAAATGGATTTGGCAATCCTGGCTTTCCTGTTATTCCAGATGCAATTGAGTATTGTTCTTGAAGGTCTGTAAAAACTGTGTTGGCATTTTGATGGGAATTACATTGGATGTGTAGATTGCTTTGGTAAGATTGCCATTTTTACTATGTTGATCCTACCTATACAGGAGCATGGGAGATCTTTCCATTTTCTGATATCTTCTTCAATTTCTTTCCTCAGTGATTCAATGTTTTTGTCAAATCGATCTATTACTTCTTTGGTTATAGTTACTCCAAGGTATTTAATGCTATTTGCAGCTCTTATAAAGGGTGATGTTTCCTTTATTACTTTTCCAGCCATTTTATCTTTAGTGTACAGGAGGGCTACTGATTTTCTTTTTTAAATTAATCTTGTATCCTGCTACATTGCTGAAGGTTTTTATCAGCTGTAGAAGTTCCCTCGCAGAATTTTCTGGGTTACTTATGTATATAATCATATCATCTGCAAATATGGATAGTATCAATTCTTTTCCAATGTGAATCCTATTAATCTTTCATTCTCTTATTGCTTTGGCTAAATCTTTGAGAAACATATTGAATAGATAAAGATAGAGGGGACAGCCTTGTCTAGTTACTGAGTTTAGTGGGATTGCTTTGAGTTTCTTTCCATTTTTTTTGCCATAAGCTTCTTGTATATCACTTTTATTATATTTAGGTATCTTCCCTGTATTCCTGTTTTCTCCAGGGCTTTTTATCATAAAGAGCTGTTGAACTTTGTCAAAGGACTTTTCAGCATCTAAGGAGATGATAATTTTGGTTTTTTCCTTAAATTTGTTTATGTAATGGAGAGTATTCATAATTTTTTGTATGTTGAACCTTTCCTGCCTTTCGGAGATGAAACCTGTTTTATTGTGGTGGATGACTTTTTATATGTTGTAATCTGTTTGCTAGAATTTTGTTGAGTATTTCCTTTATAGTTGCATGTTTGAGTGGCTTGGGTATCATGGTAATTGTGGCCTCATAAAAAGAGTTTGGCAATGTTCCATCAGTTTCTTCTGTATGGAACAGTTTGTTGAGTATTGGTATTAGTTCTTCTTTGAATGTCTGGTAGAATTCTGCAGTGAAGCCATCTGGTCCTGGGCTTTTTTTACTTGGGAAACTTTTAATAACAGCTTTGATTTCCTCTGGTGTTATAGGTCTGTTTAAGTCTTTAATCTGTTCTTGATTCAATTTTGTTAATTGGTGCTTGTCTAGGAAGCTATCCATTTCTTTTAGGTTTTCCATTTTAGTAGAGTATATATTTTCAAATATGACCTAATAATTGTGTCTATCCTTACGTCTCCCTTTTCATTTCTGATTCTGTTAATTTGAATACTCTCTCTCTTCTTTTTGTTTAGTTTAGATAATAGTTTGTCTATCTTGTTGACTTTATCAAAGAGCCAACTTTTTGATTCAATGATTCTTTGTATTGTTCTCTTTGTTTCTATTGTACTGATTTCAGCCCTAATTTTGATTATTACCTGCCATCTACTCCTTCTAGGTGAGTTTGCTTCTAATTGTTCTAGGGATTTCAGCTACATTGTTAAGTCTCTTTCAAGGGATTCCTCTTGGTTTTTCATGCAGGTATCTACTGCCATGAATTTTTCTCTTTTAATTAAATTCTAGGAAGTCTTTTATTTCTTTCTTAATTTCTTCCCTGACCCAGCGGTGGTTCAATATAGAGATTTTCAGTTTCCAAGAGTTTGTAGGCTTTCTGTAATTTTTGTTGTTGAATTTTAACTTTAGGCTTTGGTGGTCTGATATGATACAAGGCATTATTCCCATTTTTTTAAACTATTGATATTTGCCTTATGGCCAAGAATGTGTTCAATTTTAGAAAAATTTCCCTCGAGTGCTTAGAAATATGTATATTCTTTTGTATTTGGATGGAAGATTCTATAAATATCTATTAAGTTTACTTGCATCATAACTTCTTTTAGGTCCCTTATTTTTTGTTGTGTCTTGGTCTGGTTTACATATGCAAGGGTGAAAGTGGGGTATTGAAGTTTCCAGGTTCTTGCTATTAGGAATAATGCTGCTATGAACATAGCTGAGCTAATGCCTTTGGAGTGAGAAAGTGCATATTTAGGGTATATACCCAGTAGTGGTATTGTTGGGCCTTTAGGGGTAGGATCAGACTATGTTTCTGTAAGTTGGGTGGCACCTTGGAGCCTATTCTCTACAGAGGAACACCCAACTCAGTCTTAATATTGGAATGAGGAAATCACACTTGCCTGGAGTGGATGTATCATGCTGAGTTGACCCACATTAGAGTTCTTGCCCATTTAGGGGACAAAATAGGGGAATAGGGAGGTGGGGAGGCTGAAGGCTGAATGGGAGGGATTGAGAGGAGGGAAAGGATGGTGAGCAGAGGGATGCATGAATGGGGATACATGGATAAAAATACTTTTTTTTTATAAAGAAAAACGTTGAGAGTAGAAAAGGTGGTCTTCTCCCAGCAAGAGTACACAAATTGATTATTCAGTCCTAAATGTTCAGTCCTGAAAACTCACATACAAGTAACATACTACAGACTGATAAAGTTGTATGCATTGAGGAATATATATTTATAAGCATATATATGTATATATATATATGCATATATTGCTGAAAAAATGAATTTGAAAAGCGTATTTTGAAGTATATGGGAGATACAAGAGCGTTTGATGGGAATAAAGGAAAGAGAGGAATGATACAATTATATTATAATCTCAAAAGTAAATAATTTTTTTTAAAAAAAGGAGCCTAATGTTGAAGCTTCTATTCATAAGAAATTTTAAAGTAAATTTTTAAAATTAAAACTTATAAGAATAAAATTTTAATTCATTCTACAGATCCAAAATCTTATAGTGAGAATCAGCTTTGGTGTGAGAAGGCAAAGAACTATATTGTGGTTTTATTTTTCTTCCTGGAATCGGATCATATTGCTGGTGGTACTGGTCAGGAGATTTGCATGAGGACAGAGGAGAGAGTGCTTTGTAGCATCAGAGCAGCTATATTAAAGAAACAGGAGAGGTGATTTGCATCTGAAAAATTCAGATTCAGTCTAAAATTAACATGCACGCCTGATGGGTTCTCATCTAATAAAACTGAGAGTAGATGCTTGGTATCCTGAAGGCAAAACAACTTAATAAAATTAATCTACAGTGCTCTGAGTACTTAGGTACTGCAAAGCTTCAATGATGCATTTTTCATTAAGTGACTGGATAAATATAATTTTCTGTATTTGAAAGCCAGAGTTCTTCTCTTAATTTATTGAAATTAGAAATAAAGAGCTTAATGACTCATCAGTTTTAGTGTGACAAAGGAGAGGGTGTTGGTCCATGGTAGTCCCCATTACTGGATGAGAGGACAGCTGTATTACTCCATCATTATTCCTTCAAGGCGCACCTGTTCTTCTAAGACATCATTGCCAATTCCATTCTATTCTGTTTAACTCTTGAAATGTGTATTGAAGTCCTCATCTTTATGAAAAGACTGTTCTAGGGAATAGAGAACCAAGCTTGGCATTTTGGATTTGTGCCATAATTTGTAGCATGGTCCCAGCAAGAGAATCAGTACTTCAGTGACAGCAGCAGCCTTACAAGTGATGTACTTGCTCCTGTTAGAGGAGGAGACAGAAGGCCAATGAACAAGCACCTGCTTGGATTCATGTAAAAGAGACCCTTGGGCAAGGCATCTTATCTTAAAGCTTATGTCTCATCTGCCTTTTTCTTTTACACAAGGCTTCCAACATTAGTTAGTCATTTGTCCTTTCAATAAATGGAAGTCTGCTTTTAAAATGCAAATGTTTTTAACAGTTTAAATTATTCATGTCTCATGCGTTCTTTCAAATTCCTGAGTCAGCAGACCTCCAAGTTATGAATTGTCTGAAATACATTCTAAACTCATCTTGGGCACACTTTTCCAATCTGTCAAATGGGGACTGAACTTTTTCCCCCCTCAGCAATCAGTATGTTAAAGGAGAAAAACAAATGAGGAAGTGCCTGGTTGTCAGAGTTATATCCTTACCTTGTTTCACTTGATCTGTACTAGTCAACTGAGGAGGAAGGTGGCAAGAAAAAGTTCAGAGCTGACAACAAAAGATATAGAGGAGTAGGGTGCAGATAGTAATAGCAAAATACAAAAGGTCAACTGTGACTGAGAAGTAAGGCCAGACTTGGGATTTGTGTGGATCAAAGGCAATAGTTGAAACTTGCTGTTGTCAGCTGACAGAAATGGCTTGATTGTCCTAGCTTTGCTGTTCTAGGGAGTGATACTGGACAGGTTACTAACTTTTCTGAGCCTCAATTTCCTTCTCTTGCAAATTATAAAAAGAATTAGAACTTTATTAGGTTTAAATTGTTTACAATGAATACAGTGTATACAAAATGCATGCTTGGTAAATGTAATTTATTAGTACCAGTATCTCCTCTTCTTCTTTCTGCTTTCCTTTTTTTTTTCTTCTTCCATTTCCATTTTTGGTTAGTAAATGATTGGAAATTGTAAATCATGGGACCAGATTTTAGATGAATTTGAGGAATATTGAACATTTTGGCAGTGTGACCTACTTCTTGTTTGGGGGGTCTTTTTAGACCTGCTGTAAACCAACACCACAGCCAAGAATTCAGTAGCCTATTTCCTTTTCTGTTCTGTTTGTTCCTTGTTATTTTGTGCGCTGCTCTCAGAGGGTCTATACAGAAGCCTATCACACTCTCAGTGAGCTATGAATGGGTACTAATTCAACTGTGGCACCTTCTGTTGAATTTACACCTTTAATAAGTACATTCCCTTAATTTCAGAGTCCATTCATTATTCGATTCCCTTAAACTCTGGGGATAGATTAACTGTAAACAAGAAGCCCATGCACAGACTTTTATAGTCAATTTTTCATACAAACTAGGAAATGAAAATCAGCTTGTGATGGAAGAAGTTCAGCCTGAAGTGATAGGGGCATGTGAAGAATGTTCTGGACCCAAAGAGAAAGATTCTAATAAACCAGGAAAGTGACTTTCCTAACCCCCATTGCTCATTCACAGCAGGCCACAAAATGTTCTTTTCCAGAGGCTAAATGCTCTCTCAAGTTTACCTATTTAAGATCCTTAAAATTGAGGGGATATTTTTTGAGTTTTGAAAATTGGGGACACAGAATTAACAGTATATGTCTTGTATCCCCAAATCAAAAATCATACTGAAGTTCATCTTGACATTTTCTTTTTTCCATATCTTCCTCAGAGTATTTGTACCCTGGCAGATGTCAAATTTGAGGTCAACAAGGGATGAGAAGGCATGTTGGACGCTGGAATAATCTATTGCACTCCTCAAGGGAAAATTATAATATCTAAATACTCTTTTAGGCTAAAATTCTCAGAAACACTTATAAGAAATTAGCTCTTAATGACTCATGTGAACTTATCTAATCGAAATAGTCTCCTACAAATATGTCCAATAAGCCTAGAGAGTTTAGATTGCTGAAGTTCAGAGAGAGGTGAGTGGGATGATGTATTTTGTGATTAACTAAGTTGGTACATTAAAGTGCCATTGTTAGAACATGAGTCGGAACTGACCTTCTCTGTGAACCTCTCATGTTGCCCTGCCCCTCAAGAATGTCTCTTTTGCTCCTTGATGATGGTCCAGCCTTAATTCTGTCCTCTCAACACTTGCTTTACAGACTTTTTCGTGTGTGCTGTAAGTTGTTGTTATTGCTGTTTTAGTTGTTGTTGTTGTTGATGGTGGTGGTGGTGGTGGTGGTGGAGTTGTGTGTGTGTGTGTGTGTGTGTGTGTGTGTGTGTGTTATGTGTCAGATTGAATCAGACAGCAAAAATCTACACTGTGACATGAGCAAATAAAAAAATCTATTCAAAAGAATATTTGCCTTTTAATAAAGGACATAAAGTCCTAAAGATAGAATTTCAGGCCCTAGTAATTATGGAGTAGGGGGCTTCTTGGCCAGATGGAGATTCATTTCTGTTTCATTTTACCATGCAGGGAAATATTTAATTAGACACTCATCATATCTACCTGGTCTTTTTAATCACGTAGCTTGGATAAGAGGTTATGGGTACCAGGCAGTAGCTGATGAGAATGTGCTCCCACTGGGTCAGCAATAGAGTTAGCAAAATGCAACACATATAGGCTATTAATTACATTGAAGCAAGTCTTATTCACACAGGAAGTTAAAAGAGTCTCTGTCTGGCATTGATTCTACCTGTCTTCAGTAAGCATCCTTATGTGCCAGGCACAGTGCTAGATGTCAGGTTACAATAATTCACAAGGTATGTTTCTTTTCTGGGAGAAATTCAGAATCTAGTAGGAGAGAGAAGATAATGTTCAAAAACCCTTAAGGTGATTGAACAACAGCATAGATCTTCAGATCAATTTCTGATCTTTTACACCCAGTTAATAATTTATGTATTAGAAAAGAGAAAACATGGTGATTGTGTATATAATACAAAGGCAAATCTTCAAACCAAGGATGCCGCAAACCACATATGAGATAAAAGGAAAACTGACACATTTAATTGCATCTACTTATTTCTCTGTGATGATAGTATGTGTGCACATTTAAAAGCAAGTGACAAAGAAAGAGACATGTGATGCTTCCATGATGGCCAGATACTTTAAATAAACATAAAGAAAACATTCACAAGTCGCTAAAGGGAGAAAAACTACTGAACTTTGAGAAAGAATTTTAACATGAAATACTAATGCCCAGTGAACATAAAACTCATACTCAAAATTGTGCATAATTGTTGAAGACAAATCAGACTAATGACACAGTTTTCTCTTCTCATATTTAACATGTGAGAAAGATTTTATTTTTTTATTTTTAAAGCAAACTGTTCTTGGGTGCATAGGAAGTGAGTTACTTGCTATCTGTCTATCTATCTATTAGATATTGATATAGGCAGAGCTTCAAGATATGTGAAAACATAAAATAACATCCAAAATAGTCCTGCCTTTTTAGTGCAAAAACAAAACAGATTTTTTAAAAAATATGTATAACTCTAAAGAAATAAGTTATTCACAGTCTCTTTGATATTTCTTGATCTTGTGCACTCTGCATATTTTAGTCATATGCCTTTATATTACTGATCTCATGCTATTGGAATAGGGTACACATGTCACCTGTATTATATAGAATGGGCATGGTATATACATCGTTATACAAATATAAAACCAGAGAAATATCATAGGGTTTACAAAGAGCACAAAGGATAGAAGCCTAAACCAACTACAAAGCTGTCAAGATTAATGGCATGGAATGTAGAGTGATAACTAAAAATTAATTGTAAAGAATTGTTGCAAGTACAGGACAACAGTTGCTGGTACTGCTATGACAACTGTAGAAATACTCGGTGGTTTACAGTGTGTTTTGCTTCAAACAACCATAACTGCCTGTAACTCCAGTTCTAGAGGATCTGATGCCACCTTCCTAGCTCCACAGGCTCCTTCATACACACTATACACAGAAATTCACACAGGCCAGGCATGCATAAATAAAATAAATCATTTTTAAAGAACTGCTGTAAGACTCATACATGATGGTTCACACTTGTAATCTCAGTGTTATGTAGCTGAAGTAGGAGGATTTCTGTGATTTCAAGACCAACTACATAGTGCATTCCAGATAAACAGAATGAGACCTTGTCACCAAACTAAAACACAGAAGAATTTCTTAGAGCTGGGAAGTGGTGGGGATGTTCAGATGGGCAATGGAAATAACTGAAATTAAAGATGAAAAAAAGAGTTGGAGAGTATGAAGTGCTATGCTTACATTGCTATCAACATTAGACTAAAATCTCAAAGAATAGTTTTCTTAAAAATGATGAAGTAAAAGATTCACACTGTGGTGTAAATGAATCAAAACAGGTATTTGCATTTTAATAAAAGACAGAATGTTCCAGAGGTCCAATTTCAGGCATTAGTAATTAGGGAGTAGGAATTTCCCTCATGTCTTTCAATTCACACATTTATGAGAAGATGACACACCTGGTTGTCTGGGTACCAGACTGTTCTACGCAGTAGGGAATCTGCCACCCGACTGGAGGTGACGGGGATTCTATTTTCCAGAAGATCCCTGGTCCAAAACTACTAATAAGAGGCTGGGGAGAGCAGGTGGCTCCCATGGTAACCAATCTGTTGTGTGTAGAATCCTGCAGGTATTTGTTCTTGAGATACTAGGAGGCAAACAGGTGTCCTATGCAGCTAGGTCTGCTCCTTTTCCTCCATTGTCACCACATGGTGCAGGGAAGGTGCATAGATGTTGGAATCAAATCAACTGTGTGCTCATGCTGGCCTTCCCACTGCTAGCTGTGTGCCTGAGGAAAAGTTACTTAATCTCATTAAGCTCATGGCCCTTATAGGGTTCTGAGGAAAATACATATTAAGTGCTTAGCACAAAGCACGATGCATAGAGAGCCATTAATAAATATGTTTTTATAATCATGATTATCCCCTGTTCTTATAAATGCACTAATGTTTTGTAAGCCTTAGGTATATTAAAGGAATTATCTTTAATCATTCTTATACATGTATACTCTGATAAATTTGGGCCTCTTCTTAGGCATCAAGTATTCCTATTATTATTATTGCTGTTGTTGTTTATCATTATTATTACTATTATTTCTTTCCTGAAGGACATTTGTAGAAGATTGTTCGCATTGTCATTAATTATTGTGGTGACTAGAGCCCATGCTATCCACCACCACCACCACCACCACCTCACCACCACCACCACCCCTCATCTTGTCTCTAAATGACTATTTTAGGCCTAACCATTAGGGGGAGGAACAGAATTGGCACACCTTTTCTCCTGGCAGGAAATGCCCTCCCTGCTTACAGTTCAAGAATGGGGCCAGGAAAACACAAGTGCAAGAAATTTCCAATGTCTTTTCCCATCCTTCCTTTCCACTTATGCTCACCAAATTCCAAGGCTCTTCTACAGATTTGGAGTTCTGTTTCTTCTGCTCCTTTCTTCTTTGATGGCATAACTGAAGTAAACTAAACTACTGGTAAATAGGTTAGCTCAAAATTTCCCAGAAAGTATAGTAGCACAAGGTGTGAAGAAAGGGTGAAAGAGCTCCATAAACGTGTGTAGAGACAACAAACTAAATACTGAGCAATCCTAAGACAGTATGAACATGAGAAAGCCAAATATGGCTGCTTTTCCCTAACACTGTAATAAGCCCACTGCATTTTTATTGATCTATAAACCATATACTCCTACATTCCTCTTCCTACTGATGAGAATCCTGAGCTGAGAGAAACTGAGGAACTTGTGCAAGGTCACAGGCCTCTGTGACTTTTAGGCCAGATACTTTAACCTGTACCTCAGCCTAAGGATAAATTAAAATCGAACACTTGAAGTTGAGCAAGCCTAGGGAAGAGACAGCTCAAGATTGCTTCTATTCAGCTTCAGAGATTGACTAAAGTCTGGATCTTCATAATTTTTTCTTACATTTCTGTTTTAAATCTGTTGTAACTTTGTAGCATCCAGCCTTACCTGTTGTCTTCTCTGTAGTCTTTAATAACGAAGTCTGTAGAAAGGATAATTAATCCTACCATTTATTTACTACATACTGTGTGCTAGGCACTGGATATCCATAGATACTTATCCTAAAAACAAGAGCCAGGATCTGAAATGGGTGCTATCATTATTCACTCCACTTTTACATAAAGAAAAGATTTTATTTATGAGAATTTTAACAAGCTATTCAAAGACATACAACTGATATGTGGCAAAGTAGATGATTCATACCTGGAGTTCTTACCCCAAACTGATTTTCTGTACCTTGCTTCTCAAAAGGGTCTGTTGCTTACTTTTTATCAGACATGAAGAAAGAATAGTATCATGGATGTGGCTATCTGCCTTTTGGAGGAGAGTGGATGTGGCTATCTGCCTTTTGGAGGAGAGTGGGTGGGGCAGCTTCACAAGAACTCTGGCAATCCAAAGGCCCAGAGAAGAAAGAACTCAAGCAGCTGATAGACTAGCAACTATTTTTAGCCCTTTAGCAGTTACTAAGTGATTCAAGGAGTCTGGAAGTTTTGTGAAGTTTATTTTTGAGACCTTTATATTTTATAGATAAGTAAAACATGAAAATTATACATATTGATGTAGAGTGATGATACATGCACATATATTGTGTAATGTTAAATACATCTGTCTCCTCAAATATTTTGTTCATTTGCCATTTCTTTATGGTGAAAACAATCTTCTCTTCTAGATTTCAGTTTTGTTGTTGTTTTCTTTTTTGGCTCTACAATTTTTAATTGATAATTGGCACCGGTACTCACCCTTCTGTGCAAGTTGTCGCCCCCTTTCTGAGCATACTAGGCTGAACAAAGAACTGTTTCTCAGGTCTGAATTGGGTGAAGAGTGGGCCATATGCTAAGTTGAGTGAAGAGTAGGCAGGCAAACTGGGTTTTGAAGAAGGGTAAGATAAAACTGGTCTTATATTGCTCCTGTCTTCAGAAATTCTCCAGAAGGGAATGAGTGAAAGGCAAATATTCTGACAGTGCCTTCACTGAAAAGCAAGGAGGATCTACTAATTCTCTCTTCCAGAGCTTTAATTTTTAAATCCTCTTACATTTTTACCAATGTGGAAAGTTAATTCTCTCCTGTGGTAGCCTGCTCAGTAATATAATGGTGATGACACTATCAGTAGGCTCCAATGTGTCCCTTTTCCATGCTGCCCCAAAGGACTGTCAGGTCTGGTGCCAATAAGAATTGCTGCCCAGAGAGGAATCTTGCCTAGAACTTTTTAAGACCTGCCACCATCCAGTCTGCTCTTTGTTCCTCTTTGAGCTTCGCTTTCCCTTGGCTGCTCTCCCTCTGGTATGCCCCTGGCTGGGGTGCCAGCCAAACCGGTGCCCTTCACACACTCTGCCTGCACACCGATATCCTTCATCCCTCTGCTTGTCTACCAGGCAGACCGTTTCTGTCAGAATTGCTCAACTGACAAATTTTGGGTTCCATACAATTCAATGCTTGCTTTCTGTGACAAGGCTCTTCTCTCCTATTGCAGATCTTTAAGCACTGAGACCGGGAACCATCATGGGCAAATTTACTTTGGAATGATTTGCTTTGTGTCTTAGGTATTATGTTCTACATCTCACGTTTTTTTCACTTGTTGTGACTAGTCCAGCCCCTGTCCTTGTCCTACTACCAAGAAATGAAATGTTTCTTGTTCTGTGTTTCTGTTTATACTGATGAAAAAGACAAATATGATATTGAGGACTGTGGGCACCTGAACCAAATTAAAACCTGGTCATTTCTACAGAACTTTCTAACTTGTTCTACAAGAAATTGTGTTATATAAAATGACCCACATAGAAAACACAAGTCTATTTCTTCCCTGTCCTCCCTCCCACACATGCCATCCTTCCAGCCTTTCAATTATTGCAGCACACAGAAGTAGAAAAGCCATTAACCCTAAAAATCATCAGCATTGAAATAAAATATCTTAAAGTACATCCAATTGGTTTGGTTAACAGCAATTTGTCTAACAGCATGGCCACACATGGTCTATCACAAACAGGGACCTGTACCTCAGCAGCTGAAAGAACAAGGGGATTTTTTTCTGTGTTGGATCATTTTTGATTTATTATTGACAATTTCACACATTTATATAATGAACTTTAGACTTTAACAAGTCATTTCCCACTAAGTCTAACTAAAGTTCCTTGCCCAAGCTGATGTTTGTGTATTTGTTTTTGATTTGTGGACCTAGGTTGGACTCAAACACAGCATGTAGTCAAGGATAACTTTGAACTTGTGATTCTTCTGCCTCTCCTGTCTAAATGCTAAGATTACAAATGTGTGCCAC
Organism: Sigmodon hispidus; assembly: GCA_004025045.1. Classification (NCBI taxonomy): domain Eukaryota; kingdom Metazoa; phylum Chordata; class Mammalia; order Rodentia; family Cricetidae; genus Sigmodon; species Sigmodon hispidus. Next base: position 13,361 of record PVIH01015197.1, read on the forward strand.
CATGGGAAATGTTTCTCACACTTTGTCTGAGGAGAAACCAGTAGCCAAAGACAAAATTCTGACTAGTTTTCCATGAGTGTTCTCAAGCTTAGCTGTGTATGGAAATAAACAGGGGAATCATAAGATGCCAAGGCCTGACATTCTGATGTATTTCATCTCGGAATATTCTTTCAGGGTAATATTTTAAAGTTCTTGAAAGGAATCGTGAGTGTAAGGCAGGTTCTCTAATCACTACTCTAAAACGTTCCACAAATCAGGTTTTGTGCAGCAACAGCACAGACATGTTATAGTTCGGGTCCAGACTCAAACCCATTGAACAAAAGCTATGGCCATGCACAACACTCCCACACACATTAAAGATCAAGAGGCTATGATCTAGAGGTTGTCTGAGCTCTGTAAATTAAATATCAGAAGCAACACTTTAGTATCATCAACAGTCCTGCCCAAGTGGTTTTATTAGAATTTATTTTCAAAGTATTACATAAACTCTCTGATCCCAGTTGGAAGTTTTTACATGGATCTAACAAAGGTGACTCCTCCCATACCAGAAAAAAAATGATGAAGACGTATAGTATATAGCATACCATCAAGCATTATTGGGGTTTTGTTTTGCTATTGTTTATCTATCTGGTAGGCTCTTTGAAAGCTTGGAGGTTAAGAGAAAGACATCAGCCCAAATAAAGCTATGCTTTATTCCCATAAAGGAAAGAAAGTCTTTAAATGCTCACCAGGTTAGTTTGACATAGATTTCCAATAAACTTCTAGACTGGATTATTAAGAAGATGATTTCTGAGCCTTAGAAGGAGATTCACTAATCATAAGGGAGCAGCAGCATGGGTTCATTAAGAACAAGTCTTACAGGACAACAGATTTCCTATAGGATGAGCTTCCGAGAGGAAACAACAAAGACCTCAACTTCCAAGGTCTCTGCAAAATAGTACTACAATGCCTTTTCAGACAGGCTGGAAAAACCAAAAGTACTTGATAATAGGGATAATTGAGTGGTTAATTTTTTGAATGGTCATATGAAGAATGGATGGAATTGGTGAATGACACAGTAAACTGGGAAGATATATGGATAATGGTACAGTGTTGATCAAAGGTGGATGTAAGTATAAATACAAAGCTATAGGGATAAACATAAACAAAGGGGTAATACTATTTTAATGTGGTTGGAGAAAATATAAAATTGTGCACTTCAGCTTTGAAATTAACTGTGAAATCTCAGAGTTAATAGAAGATTCCTACAAAAAGCCTAGTGTTTCCAGCTAACTTGAAATTTTATTTAATCCCATTTTGTATGGTCACCAAACATATGGTCAAAACCATGGGACTACATTAGTAGAATTATAAGGTACACTGTATTGTAATTGATTTAATATAAAAATTAAAAAAATAAATTCTAAAACTGAAGAAAGCATATCTAGCATTGTTCTCCCCCTGTTGCTGTGTTTGAGGAAAATTGACTTAAAAAATCAAATGACTGAAGAAAGAATTTCATGTTCCACACGTTCTATGTGCCAATGAGTATGGAATTGGGAGCAGTTACAAGAACTTCCTCACCTTTATTAGTGTGGTAGTATATTGTATTTTTTTTAGTGCATAAGCATGCAGTAGTAGTCATAGTGTTTATTTTTTTCCACCAATCTTTCACTCATTAGTATACAGTCTCTCTTACAAGGCAGTACAAAAAGTTACCACACTTGTATGGAGTCTCTTTGTAAAAAACATGCATCTCTAATTGGGACCAGGTACCAAGCCACTCCACCCCCATTATAATTTTCTTAGGGAAATTTCAATTTCTTTGGGATGTTTTTCTTTTTTCTTATGAATAAAGTCATAATTTTTATTCATGTATCCCCTTGTACAGACTCCCTTCCCCCTTCCAACCTTCCCAGTCACTCACTCTTCTCTCACTTTATCTCTTCCCCAGCAAGGGCAGGAAGTTCCAAAGTCCCAAGGTGGCTTAGTTCAGCATCCACTTCAGGTAGATCTGCTTTCCTCACCCAAACATCAAGACTGGATCAGGTGTTCCTCTGCAGGGAAAGGGCTCCAAGGTGTTTTAGATCACAAGCTGTTCAGCGGTTGTGGTTTGCAGCTTGGACATGCTCTGCTTTTTGCTTTTTTGTTTAGAGTCCACTAATGAGTGAGAGCATCCCCTACTTATCTTTCTGGGCTTGTGATACCTTGCTCAGGAGGATATTCTCCAAATTCATCCATTTACCTGCAAATTTTAGGATATCATTTTTTCTTAATGATGAGTAGTAAGTAATCCATTGTGGAGATGTGCCACAGTTTGTTAATCCATTCTTCAGTTGAGGGGCATCTAGGTTGTTTCCAGTTTCTTACTATTATGAATATCACTGCTATGAACATAGTGGAGCTAATGCCTTTGGAGTATTTTTAAAAATCTAGTCTGGAATATTAGAGGATAAGCCACCCACAGATCCAAGCCATGGAGGTCAGGAAGTGGTGACCCACATCTTTAATCCTAGCACTTGGGAGCTATAGATCTATCTGGATCTCTGAGTTGAACACTTAAAAGCCAGGGTGTGGTAGCACTCACCTTTAGTCCCAACACTTGGGTGGCAGAGGTAGAAGGATATCTATGAGTTTGAGGCCACATTGGTCTACAAAGCAAGTTCCAGGACAGCCAGGGCTGTTACACAGAGAAATCTTGTCTCAACAAAACAAAACAAACAAAACAAAAAATCCTGGAGAGATGACTCTGTCCTCTGATATTTCAAACTATTTTTATTAAATATACAATATATCATTGCATTATAGGTACTTGATAACTCAAGGGGCAACCGCACCTATAGGTAATAAGCCTGCCCACTCCTGCTGCAGAGTGGTTCAATCAGAGTTCTTGCAAATGCTCTTTAGACATTCTATAGACCATCTGTGTGTGGTTCAATCAGAGTTCTTGCAAATGCTCTTTAGACATTCTATAGACCATCTGTGTGCTGTATCATCTCTGAGCCCTCTCAAGTCTCTCAAGTCTAGAATTCCTTCTATGTAGTCTAGAATTCCTTCTATGTATGTGGCAATCTGAATGAGAAATGCCCCACTCTGACTTCTGTTATGACTCTTGCTTCCCAGCTTTCTGATGCTGGAGCCCTTAAGAAATGAGACCTAACTGGTGTAATAAGGTAGGGCATAAGATTCTGGCTTTTGAAAGATAGGACTATTTGACTATGTGAGGAACAGTCATTCATGGTATTGATATTTTTAAACATGTTTGGGTTTTTCTTTGTTAATCCACCTTATTCTCTCTTCTCTACCATTCCCCTATTTATAGTAAGGATGGATCCACTGTTAATATCTTTTAATTTGTTATGACAAGGTTCTTAACAGCTGATGGCCTTTACAGGTCTTATTTCAAATTTAAAATGAATTCTAATTCCTATTGAACATTCTGTTAAATGGGTGGTTCTCAACCTTTGGGGTCAAAGGACCCTTTCACTGGGGTCACAAATCAGATATCCTGCATATCATGTATGATATTTACATTACAATTCCTAACAGTAGTAAAATTTTAGTTATATAGTAGCAATAAAAATAATTTTATAGTTGAGGGGTCATCACAACACGAGGAACTATATTAAAGGTTCACAGCATTAGGAAGGTTGAGAAACACTGTACTAGATGATCATTCCACATAGATTTTTTTTATCTTTTTCTTAGTATACAAAGATGGTTTTCTGAAGAATTAAGAGGTATTTTATACCATAGGCATAAAACAAGTATATAGATGATTTAACTGCTACATAGGACACATGAAGTATCTCAGTCACCCAAAACAACACCTGGAGCCAGACTGGCACATTTTGGAGGCTAAGGAAAAGGATAATGAGTCCAGGGCCAGCCTGAACTAAGGACATAAAACTAGAAAGGTAACCATGAATGGGGGAATAGAAGTTTTGAAGGAGGGAGGAGGGCAAAGGACACATGTGGCATGCAAATGAAAGAACGCTATTGGGAGTTAAAGGGACCCATGGGTGAGAAAGGGATGGAAGAGAAGGGACGAGAAAGGGATCAACATAAAATGATATTTGAAAATACCATGCTAAAATCTAATTCTTTGTCTGCTAATTTAAATTTTTATATCTTAAAAAAGGCAACATGAGCTTTACAAGAAAAGTAACCTGTGATAGACCAAAGTCAGCTGAGCACTTTCCATTTCCCACAAATCCTGACCACAACCAGCTGAAAACACAATTTGAGCCACAATTCCATAGAGTTCATTTGCCACAGTGTATGATATAGCTCTGGCTACAGGCCCATTGCTAATGAAAGGGAGGGAAATCAGGGAACATGTTTCTTCTCCAGACCTCCTGCCACCTAGTATGGCTTTGCATTCCCTGGGCTTTTCAAAAAATGGGTTTCATCACATCATGTTGGCCCTCCATAGTTGCAGCATCATTTTATTACCTTGAAAAGGAGGATCAGAAGAATTTTTTTTGCAGCAGAGTATAGAGAGGCATGGCGTCCTGGAAGGGAAGCACAATGATCATGAATACATTTGGTAACCTATGGTAAAATTCCTCTGCAAAGCTCAGAGGCCAGCCTCTATTAAAATGGAAGAGATAGGGGAGGAAGGGGGTGTACATTCTCACAGGAGGGCTGCAGGTTTTAGTATTGGCAGTGGATAGTGAATTGGGCTGAGGCCCTTCCTTCCCTTGAGAGTGCAAGGTCAGAATCTCACAGAAACCTGAGACTGCATAGCTCAGTGATTACAAGCATGAAGTGTGGAGCCAGACTGCCTGGGTCCAAATTCTGTTCCTAACACTTGCTAAGCTATGTGGCCTACTAACTTGCCTAACTCCAGTTTGCATCTGTTTCCTTCTTTGCCAGAAATGTGAATAGTGATAGGACCTACCTCTAACATTTGTTGTAAGAATCAAAGTGCTCAATAAATGTAAAGCACTAAAATAGAGCCTTTTATGCAGAGTGAATATGCATGCAGTTTAAGAAAATAAATAAAGTAACATGATGGAAAGGGAGTCAATCTAGTAAATCCTGTTTCTTCATTCTGATCTGGGTACTATGCTATCTGAAGTTTAGTTAGTATGAGTGTATCTAGTCTAGAAAGCCATTTATATTACTTGACCTTTCTTGTGATTGTAAGAAAATACCTGGAGGGGCTGGAGAGATGGCTCAGAGGTTAAGAACACTGACTGTTCTTCCAGAGGTCCTGAGTTCAATTCCCAGCAACCATATGGTGGTTCACAGCCATCTATGATGACATCTGGTACCCATTTCTGTATACATAATAAATAAATAAATCTTAAAAAGAAAAAGAAAATACCTGGAAAGAGACAGCTTAAGGAAGGACTGACTGGTTTCCCTTGGCTCCTGGTTTGAGGCTACAATCCATCATGGTAAGGAAGACATGGTGATGGTCATGGCAGTGTTAGCACTTGTCCTAGATCATAAAAGCCCCAGTAAGCAAAGACAAAGAGAAGGAGAAATGTCATTGCTCAACTGTCTTTCTCCTTTTCTTCTTTTTTATTTGTTCTGGGAGACACAGATCATGAAATGTTATCACTCACATTCAGGGTGAGTTTTCCCTCTTCAGTTGAAGCTCCCTGGGAACGCCTTCTCAGCCCCAAAGGTCTTTCTCCCAGGGAATTCCAGATTTAGTCAAAGATAAAATTCAATTCTATTTCCAGCTCCATCATTGCTTATGAGCTGATTGGCTGAAATATTTAGTGCCTCTGCTTCCTGGTTACATGTGACCAGGGGGTAGCAGCAAGGAGCTTCATGCTAGGTAGTTGCTAGGGGTAGATAAGTTTGAGCATATACATATGTAGAAAGGGACCCACTAAATGATAATTTGTGATTTTTGTAAGCTAAGGCTCACAAATCAAGTCATAATGGGCATAAATATCAGCTCTTAAGATTTTAGTTAAAAACTCAGTTGCTAACCATGTCATGAGTAAGGAACAAGAAATAATTGAGCTGTCAAGAGCTTAAGTGGAAAAAAAACCCAACAAAACACTTGTGAGGGGTTGCTGACCACAGAATTTGAATGAGACAACAGTGTGAACTGCCTGCCTAAAATTAATGCCATGTTAGGTGGTGGAAACGGTGGCCAGAGATATCAGAAAGTAATCATTTCAGTGTTTCTTCTTCAGCCTTGTGCTCCTCCAGCTGCTGCTGACACAAGAGACCATGCCCTGTTGACAATGTTTCTGGATGGACTATGGAAAATAAATGGACAAACTCTCCTAAAATGGTGTCCTGGTTTGGGTCTTTCTTGAGGATGTGATGAAAGTGATCTGTGGGTAGAAGCACTGAGGCAACATGTGAAACATTTCTATCTTCTAATAGAAATGTTTACAGAACACACCCCATAACCAATTGATCAGCAACTCTTGTTGAGTCTTTATACAAAACATATCAACAGTTGACTATTTCTCACTGCCCCTTCTGCTACCATCCTAGCCTGATACAGCCCTTCTTTCCTGGATCACTGCAATAGCCTCCTTGGAGATCTTTCTGTTCCTACCCTGATGCCCTCCACAGAGAAGATTAGATGGTCCTATTTAAATCTAACTCCAGTGGCTTCCTGTTTCAAAGTGGAAGTCAATGCCCTTATAGAGACATCCGAGGTCTTTCTTGGCTGTATCCCTTGGCTGTATCCCCTTTGCCTCTCAGAATTGTATCTGCTTCTACACTCCTCCTTACTTACTCTGCTCTAGCCTTATGATCTCACCCACAATTTGAAAAAAATTGCGACAATTCTCTCATTTCAGGGCTTTTGCCCCCAAGTCTACCTCTGAGTAGAAAATACTTTGCCTAGAGATTTGTGCTAATTATGCTTTTGTGTCCTTTAAATGTTAAATTCTCAGTAAGATCTTTGCTTGAATTTTCACTGCAGCACTTATTACCATGCAATATTCCATATACCTTATTACCAATATACTTTTTATTTGCTTCCCACACCAAATAGGAAGGAATTATCTATTACTTCAGGAACTGTATTCAGTGCCCATGATGATATGTGACATAGAGAAAGTGGCCAATATGTATTTGGAGAACACACAGATATATGAAATATTTTATAGTGCTGCTCTGGTTGAGTCTGATAGAACTGAGATATACATAAACTCTGTTATATCTGGAGCCTAGATAGTTGAGAACTAATAGCACAAACACATTTCTAAATAGAAGTTGATTGAATTCTGATTGCACCTTGCACCACAAGTGGACATTGATTGGAGTTGAACTCCTCCCATTTTCTACATTTTGGAGGACTGTTGTGGATTTAGTGTGGATTACAACTTGAGTCAGAATTAGGAGCAATAAGTATGAAAGGGAAACACACAGGCAGATAGAGGGCCATAGACCAACTGGAAATTCTCAAACTGTCTCATGTTGGGGTGAGCTCCATTTCCCTGGAGGTGTGCAAGAATACACTATATGTCTTATACATCAATATGGCTATAATGGAGAGATTCTTCATTGGATCGTCTTTATACTTTTGGGATACTGGAACCAAAGGCGTACGGACTCAGTTATAGGCATGTATTTGCATTTATTTTCTTAAAGTTGGAAGAAACATTTGGATTTTCCTTTTTGAAAGACAAATTCTCCTGTAAAGGTTCATTCCCTAATTGAGATTCCACTTCCCAGAAATTACCTGATGCTGGGTGATGATTAGAGGCCAGCCAGGGGTAAAGAGACTGATTCCCATGGCAACCAGGTTGAAAAAACAGTCTATGAGGAGAATTGTCAGAAACAAGCTACATTGGCATTATAAATAGATATTTAATTCATTGAGATAGTTTGTGACGACTTCTGCATTATAAATAGATACTTAATTCATTGACATAGCTTTGACAGAGAGTAGCAAAGTTAAATTCCAGAGCGACTCTTTGTCTTTAAGTATTTCACAGTTAACTGACAACTATTTTCTCCCTTCTAATTCTTGCAGAACTGGGTTCTCTGAGTGAAAGAACAGTGTGTGTGAGTGTTTTAAGAAAGCCAACTGAGAGTCCAGTGGCACAATATTTCTCACGGTTTGTTTCTCAGGGCAAGATTTCTGAGGCTTTGTCCTGATTGCACATGAGTATCTATCTCTCTTTAAATCCTGGTGACACAGGAGACACCAGGTTCAATGTGTACATTTCACAAGAGATTCTGGCATGTTTTTTTTTCTTTCTTTCTTTTTTTTGGATCCTGATTTTCTAACATGGAGTCCTCTCAAAATTTTCGCTCTTGGCTCTCTGAAGTTTCCCCCCTTTCTCTCCCTCCCTCCCTCTCTCTCTTTCTCTGTCTTGTTTCTCTCTCTCTTAATAGCTAGAACAACCAAATGATACCTTGATAACTTGTACAGCTCTGTCAATAACCTTGACAGCATATACTTTCAAACATCTAAAGATCAGAAAACATAACTGGGCCCCTTCAAAGGATTTTTCTTATCCTAAAACCAAGGACTAAGAACCAGCCTCCTTCCAGTGTTCAAAAGGCAGAGCTTGAATAGGGGTTAAGAACGTAGTTTGAGCACAGAGAGTAATGTTCAACACAAAGCAACACTTAGGTTTGGCTGGATTCAAATGTAAAAGCACTTTTCCAATGCAGTTTTTAGTAACACCATAAGAAATTAGTGTAAGCAACTAAGAGAATCTCATCAAATGGAAATCAGAGTGGGACTTTGTACTTCTACATTACACAGAGCTTAATACAAATTAGTCTATAATACTCAGCATGTTGCATTCTTAAGGATTAAAGGGAAAAGGGTTGTATTCTTTTTCATTAACTTCTGAGATAAATAAGCTTCCTAAAGCAAGGATATAGGAGTTACTTTCTTAACTTCATTGCACCCAAGGTTAAATAACTTACTGTGTGTTCAGCCCTTGTGAAGAATGTTTGCTTGGAATTACACAGTACTGAGGGGTAAGGAACTTTAAGGTTATGTGTGAAGGGGTCATGACTTCCTCTAAGACCCACAAATCAATTCTTCTGAGGTCTTAAACACAGTTCAAGGAATTAGATAACCCTCCCTCTACAATCAAACATGTCAAATGTATACTAAATTCCCATCAATGAAGCAAATTTCGTGTTTTTACGGGAAAGGGGATCATAGGTTAAAAATAAGAGCCAGTTCCAATTTGAGTTCTGGGAGTAGACACTAAGAGGTCTTCTGCATGCTAACTTCTTCACTTTTATTAACTCCACTGTTAGAGACCCACACCTTCTGAGAAACTGAACTTTCTTTACAGGGAGTAAGATAGCAGGTTTTATTATTCATAATTTCTATTGAATTAGTAAATACTCCATGTTGCTAATAAGTGTCACAAGACATACTATGCCAGTTTCAAATTTCTATTGACGGTCAGACCTGCTGTTTGAAAGTCTATGAACCTGAAAGTAACATAGTAAGAAAAAGCAACTGTAACTTCAGTGTTTGCTCTTCTGTGTTTAACTTGAACAGAACATTGTCATTCAGGGATAGGATGAAGGGGCAGAAGAACACCATGTTCAGTGCCTCTATCTAAAACTAAGTTACAAAGTGCTATTTGGGAGCCCTCCCCCTCCTCCAGTACCAAATCATTGAACTTTCTCTTTTAGCAGTAACTCCAGGTGCTAAGTTGTAAGTGGGAAACAGACCAAAAAGAAAAAAAAGACCACTACCATGGATTTGCTGTGAAATAGTGAATACTCTCTTTATTCACAAGAAAACATTTTTAATAGAATTTCATGCACCTGTAAATCAGTACAGAGAGGAGTTATAGGGTTAAGGGAAACTGCTTGACCTAGTAGAGCTTGCCTCTCCAAGAATCTTCTTGACTCAACTCAGGTGGTTAGAGGTCAGGAAGTAGTAAATGCTGCTGAATTTCAGAGTAACCAAGTTGGATTTCCAGGCCTCTGCCGATAAAAGACAGGAGAGGGTAATTATATTGGGACTGTTAGTTCCACTGAGATTCCTTGAGAGGCAGATGAAGGAGAATTGGTGGTGGTGCCCGGTTCCCCTTCTTGGTTACACTCTTCAAGGACTATGGCCTGGTCTCTTCCATCTGTCTCAGAGCCCCTGTATAAAGAAACAAAGATAGAAAACCAATGGGAGAGCAGGTCCTGAGAGCAGATTATAGGGAAAAACTCGGATGCCAGAAAAGTAAGTGGATTATGAATTTTCCAGCAGCACTCTATTTCTGAAATTGCAATGAGATGAGTATTTACCTTGTTCGAAGTCGAGGCCACTTCTTCCATTCTATGGCTAGCACTATCCCCAAAGCTACCACAACCACCACAATCAGGGTACTTCGGACAATGTTACCCACAGTGCACTCTTGAGCAACAGGCCCTGTGGTGTATAAATAAACAGAATCATAACATAGCATATCAATAGTCCTTTTTATCATGTTGTCCTCTCACTCTTACCTCCTCAGAGTCACTATGCAAGCCACATACTGAGCTATTAAAGAAATTCAGTCAAATGCATGTGCTGAGACACTCAGACCTTTTTTTCTGGAAGGTAGGAAAGCCTTAGATGAATCTATTCAGCATTACTGAATGCATCTGAAGTCGTACGTTCTCCTCATCTTTACAAGAACTATGATGTACTTGGGGACTCCAACTTCCTGTCTCCTAATTTTTCCTATCTCTGTAGGGGTTGTCCTTGAGGTCTCAGGATCATCATGACAGGAACTTTCATGGAGGGATTATCCACTTACCTGCTGCTCCAACTAGCTCCAGGGCATCACTGGGCTCTGACCAGATGTCAGGGTAGGCCTGCAGACGGTAGCTGCAGCTGTAGTTTCCGATGCCTTTTCCTTCCACATTGTTGATGACAAAGTCTCCATCTTCTGAAAACTGTTGGGGTGCTTCTTCTCCATCATGTTCCAGCATAAATTCAACTCCTGGTAGGGGTCCTCGGCATTGAAGGGTGATATCCTTCCCTAGTTTGAACACAGTGCTGGGCCAGGCTGACAAAGAAGGTTTAGGGGGTTTATCTAGAATCAAAACAAAAGCATAGAGTTAAAAGTAGTGGCTTTGAACCCAGCCATCTCTTGTATTATTCTTAACCCTTAAAAGGCCTAAAACTACAAAACCTAAATGCCTACTAGATTTCAGAACCTTACCAGTCACCCAGATCTCTAGAGAGTTGCTGTGATTTGAAGCTGCAAAGGGAGCAGAATCCAAATAATAAACACAGCTATAGACACCAGAATCTTGGTCCTTCACCACTGGCAGCCAGAAGTCAGCTCTGTACCCTCTTGGCCTCTTTTGCTCTAGGGGCTGTTGAGTTCCCTCCTTCAAAAGGACAAATGTTGAATCTGGCAGTTCACCTTGACATTGAAGAGTCATGTTTTCTCCAGGGGCTACCATGGGACCGGGTTGAACTAACAGGCTGGGCTTAGGAAGTAAACCTGCAAGAAATAAGCTGCTTGTCACAGAGAAGTCATTTTAGAGTCCAATCCTCTGACCTCCCCTAATCTCCCATGAAGCAGTCAACCCAGTCTTTTCTATGCTACAATGCTCACTCCACAGTCTCATCCCTTTACCTGTGACTATGAGTTCCAGTGTGTTGCTAGGCTGTATCTTGATAGGGCTGATCCAGTCAGGATGGTAACAGCAGCTATAACGACCTATGCTAGTGCCAGATATATTGGTGATAGGGAATGTTCCTTCATTGCTGGTGGATCCCCAAAGCTGCATCGAAGTACCTTCTCCTTCTTTGTGCAAAATGTACCCAACTCCATGAACTGGTCCTTGGCACCAGAGAGTAACATTCTGTCCCATAGTGACTACAGAACTAGGCTCAGCAGACAACCATGGTCTAGGGAATGTGTCTAGGAAGAGAACAATGATTAATAAGGTGTAAGCATCCATTTTTCACTACCCCCCATATGATGATAATTGTTTTTTCTTGAATCCCCTCCATAGTTTGACCTGCCATTATAAAAGAGATTAACCCCCTTAGTCCCTACACCGATAGACCCTATCCCAACATCGTGCTTTGTGTGTCCTTACCAGTCACCCAGATCATAAGGGGCATACTACGGTATGAACCCCTGTTCGACATGGTTGTCTCATAGTAGATACAGCTGTAGTTTCCAGAGTCCTCTGCTCCAACAGTGTGGAGTAGGAAGTCAACTGAGGTCCCAGAAGCACTCTGAAACTGTAAGGGAGCATGGGTCCCCTCCTGTAAGAGTGCAAACCTCATGCCCTGGAAAATTCCTTGGCAGCGTAGTGTCACATTCTTCCCAGGAAGCACCACAGGGCCTGGCTGGGCCAGGAGAGTGGGTTTGGGGTAGAATTCTAAAAGGAAAACATTCATAACATAAGAATAGACTGTTCCCCACAGTTTGAAAATAGCCTTTATAATGTTGTTATAGGAGATGATATATGTTTATTGTAGAAAATTAGAAAATGTAATAAAAAAAACTAATGAAGAAAACAGTTTTACCAGCTCAAATATAACTATTCTCCCACTTATATTTTAACACATAACTATGTCCTTGAAGCTGAGATTATTTATGTAACTTGGACCCCAATGTACTCAGAGTTGGAGAATCTGATATGGTTATATTGTAAACACTTTCCTATGACGTTAAACATCCTTTGAAACAGTCATTTGTAATGACGATCTACCATGCACCTGACATTTCAAGGTTTTCTCCTGTTCTCTGAGGGCCATCTAGCCCACCAGACCCTGACAGCTCAGTTCAGAAAAAAGCAGACATTGAACTCAAAGTTCAAGGCCAAGCCTAAAAGAATAGCTCAGAAAGCAGGTGACTTGAGCTTGGTTCTTGGATTGGTCACCCCTATATACCTCACTTCTTTCTTCAGAGGTGAATTTCTGATCTGCCCCACTTTTTTGTTTTTTTCTCTTGTGATGATAACCTGAGCAGCTGTTCTCCATGGGCAGTTCATCATGTGCTGAACACTAACGCAACAAAATTCTCTGTGTTCTTCCCCTCCCACTGGAAGCCCTTCCAATCACTCTCCTGGGGTCAATACTACTTCCACCAAGACTTCTCCTTCTCTAACCTGCCACAATGAGCTCCACTGGGTCGCTGGGCTCAGACCAGATGGAAAAGTCATAATAACGGCAGCTATAGTTTCCTCCATCACCAACACCCACTGAAATAATCAGAAAGTGAGCAGCACTAGACCCTGGGTTTCCCCAGGCTGGATCACTTGATGCAACTTCATTATCATCCTTGTAAAGAGTAAAGCTCATGTGTTCATGGGAGGTGGAGCAATTGAATGTTACTTGGGCACCTGGAGTGACCACAGGGCTTGCCCATGTCTTGAAGGAAGGCTTGGGGTACATTTCTAGAAAAGAAAAACAGCACATTAAAAAACCAAATCCAGAAAACAGGAAACAATTTCAGCAAATGTTGGCTTGAGGAAGCTGTTCTCCATATGCATTTTCATAAATGGATGTCTTAATGTTTTTGTTTGTTTTTACAGGCATCTCTCATTCAGTCCCTGTTTGCCTCTAGATGAATCCAAATCCTCACTGTCACTGGAACAAGCAAGGGAAGCTATTGAAGGGATAAACTTGCCTTAGGAGTCTATATTAGTTAGTTCTTCAAGTCTCAGTTTGCCCATCTGGATAATAGAAAGAAATGGTACCTACTTTCCTCTTCAAGATTTCCACTATAGTTAAAAGAGGTAATCAATGGGAAGATAATCAGAAAATTAAATCACCCTCCACAAACTAAGCTATTAATAACAATTATGGCTATTAATATCATGCAGCCAGAGGCCCTGGCACTCCTAGTGCCACGCCTGCCTGGCTCTAAGATTGGACACAGGCTTCTAGTACCCGCAGCAAAGTTTGTAGTGGAGACAGGAGTGTCAGACAGGCACTTTTTGCCCCTCTACCCTCACACACCCTTTTCAGCTTTACCTTTTATAACAAGCTCCAGGGGCTCACTGGGCTCAGACCACTTGAAGGGCTCCATTTCGGTGTGTGTGCGGCAGCTGTAATTGCCTTCCTCTTTATCCCCCATTCTTTGAATTGTAAAGAAGGCTTCTCTCCCAACAGCACCAAGTTGCTGGACAGGTTCCTGCTCTCCTTTCTTATAAAGAGCAAACCCCAAACCCTCCAGCCATCCTTTGCACCGGATCTGCAGTTCCTGGCCCCTGACTGGGAGGGAAGCCGAAATGACAGGTTTGGGAAGGATGTCTAGAAAACAAAATGGGATGGCAAGGGAGTCAAAAGTTTGGAAGTGTCCAAGATAGGACGCCCAGAGTTACTTTACTAAGGAATAAAGTGCATCCTGAGTTCCCAAATCAGTCTCCCCTCATTCTTTTCCTCACCCATCCCCCATCCTCTCCTCCAAGCTGCACTGAGGTCCCAGGAGCACCAGGGACCACTCCCGGAGGATCCTCTGCCTTCACTTACCTGTTCCTACAAGTTCAAGTGCTTCACTGGGCTCCGACACAGCCATCTCCTCCCATGAATGGCAATGATAACTCCCGGTGTGGCTGTGGGTCAGAGCGCCAAGGGGGAAGGCAGCCCGGACCTGCTCCGAGGCTGGGCGAGTTGCAATCCACCCGGTCCCGTCCTTCAGGAGCACAAACTCCTTGGTTGAGCCAGAAGGGCTTCTGCACCACAGAGTCAAGTTCTTCCACGGGGCTAGAGGGAAGTTCGTCTCTGCCCACAGCTCAGGCTTAGGAGTTGGCATAATTATTTCTAGAAACAGCAGAGTTAATGAAGCCATCCTCCTGGGATTTCCCCCTCCCTCCTTTCCTTTTGCTTGAAGCCCCTACCCAAATCCCCCCTTTTCAATAAAAATCCTTTCTTTCCTATCTTGCTTCTTTCTTCAGGTGCTCGGGAAGGGGAAGTGCAGGAGCCTGAAGGAAAATTTTACAAGCAGAAAGAGTTGGAGGCTGAATTTTGCCAGTAGCTTTAACAAGTGCCTCTTCCTGGCTGTCCTTCCCTCCCATCCAGTCACTCCCTGGGCACTGACACTGACACTCTGTAGTTATTTCGGATCTCCAGAGAGGAATGTCCCTGTCTGGAGCAGGAAAAAAACTCACCAATCTCTTCTGCCAGTGCCCCATTGCACAGTCCTGCAAAAACACTGTTGTCAGGCTGTGCTCCTCCTCCCCAAGACTGCCCCACAGCCTCTTCCAGGCCCCTGCCCAACACTTAGTACTCACCACAGCAAAGAAGGGCCATAAGTATGAAGAGCATGGCGACCCCTTGAGCTGTTCCCAACAACCAGGCTTCTCTAGCAAGACCAGAAAAAGAGATGAGAGGAGTTGCTAGGATTAGGGGGAGGGCGGAGAGAAGGGGGCGGCAATTTATGTCATTGGCTTATTCACTACCCAATAGGGGATGGGTATGGCCAGGATAACGGGATATAATTTTTCCTGACACTAATGCCTTTTCCTTTGGAGGGCCTCACCACCTACAAATCTCTTGCACTTCCATGACCTATGAGCTCCTCCTCCTTGCCCCTCCCCCAGTTTATATGTTTTTGTCAGCTTCCCATAGCCCCTTATTAGGTCATGGTTGCAAATGAGATGTCAAATGAGGAAATGCTTTTGTGTCACCAGTTCTCAGAACCCCTGGAGCTCAGCAGCTCTGGGCCGTTGGGTGTGGGGTGTGGAAAGTGCAACCTTGAGTGTTTCTCAGTCATCAAGTTTAAGTTTGGAAGCAGTTGTTCCTATGGCAGGACTGGTCTTCAGACCGACCTGCCTCACCTGCCTTTGTTATGGAGGGGTTGCCTAGGCAGCCTTGATGAATTACGAGAAGGCTGCTTGTCAGTGCACAGCTAAGCCTGTCAGAGAGTGGGATCTTTCTCCCACCACCTAGATCGTGACTACAAATGTGTAGCACTATTAGGCTCTGCTGCTTTTACAATTTGGAGGTATAAAGCCAAAATTCAATTGTTAGTTTTTCCTTAGGAAACAGTAACCATTCTCAGCCTTTTTCCTGGTCAGGGAAATAAATTTTCAAGTTGTTTTCTATAAAATCTGGATTCTGATTTTAGTCTTTAATGTAATGGTCTTGGAATATGGGAGACAAATGGAAGTTACATGGTTTTCAGTCTTACAGGAGGTTACCCTAAAGTATGTGAAATTTAGGGTAGAATCTATAGAATATTAAAATTTGTCCTCATTGAAACAGTTTGAAAACTACAAAAATGCCTTTTATTTTTTGATTTGTTCTTTTTGTTTTGTTTTCCAAAATCCATAGGTGGCTCTCCACTTGTTGCCATGGTGCTCTGTCTCTCAGATCTCACACATAATCATAGTGATCACCCTTATGTATTAAATTGCTCAGACACACAAAGGTGGCAGAAGGGCCCACCCAGAAGCAGAGAGTGGAAGGGAGTGAGCAGAACATTCAGGTTGTAAGGCCTCTACCGGTTAAGATCTGTCATTTCTCTTTTCACTGATAACTTGAATAGCCTTAGAAAAGGATGAGGATTAAGGAGAGCACTCAATGGTCTGAAGAACACTGGAGAATGAAATGGCAGAATGGTCTTTGGGGCTGTTTTCAGGCCACAGGAAAGAGTTTGATTCTTAGAACCCATCTGCTTTCTTATCAGTTGCCTATCAAGGTTTAAATTATATTCTAAGGAAGCTCTGCACATACAACAGAAGTCTAGAGTATCAGAAAAACTGGTTTCTAAGGAACCTAGAATGGGTCAAGGTATTCATTCGAGCCCTTGAAAGGAAAAAAAAATGAGAGGGTAATAAGATTTCTTGGAAGACAGAAGAGCATAGATTTCTTGCAAGAAAGCACATTGACACTATATCAATGGAGAAGACATCTATGATGTCTTGTACACAAAGTTGTTTACGAGGAGATTTGGGCACTGTAGGAGCTGTAGAGGTCAAGGACCACACTTCTGATTATTACTGTAGCCTCTGAAAGCTATACTTGACTTTACTTTCTGACTTGGGAAATGACCCCTCTGTGAGGTGAAAGAGAAACAAATTGAATGAGAATGTCTTGACCTATAATCCTAGTGGCTGAAGAAAATCCTAAGAGTGTGTCCTTGTGGCTTATTGCAACCATAGAATGGCCCATTCTGAAGACTAGGAGAGCACACCATCAGGTAGCATGGGAAACAACAAGCAGAGAGAACACAGTTACCTGAATCTCAATCTCCGACACTTCCACCGTATCCACAGCACTAGCAACAGCAAGGAAACAAGCTGTACAAATAAGGACATCCTGAAAGCTTCATTCAGAATGGAATTCCAGGTGAGGACTCCTGTGACCAAAAAAGACCAGAAGCAAAAGCCTTGATGGGGTTAACTCCAGACAGATAGAGAAATTCATGATCGGGAGAGAAGCTGTTTAGTGAGAAAGCTTCTATTTAGAAGATTGAAATAGATGTCCTCCTCCTTTTCACGGAGCCACAGAATATTCTGTTCACTGCTTTGAATTATTATAGAACACTCAAGGGAAGTGAACCTAGATACTTGAATCCTGACTTCCAAACCCTCACTCCCCTTCCTGTATATTTCTGGGCACAACTTTAGGATCCCAGAATATAGAAGGATATGGAAGGATATTCTCATGAGAAGTTATTTTCTCACCTGCTGGCCCCACCAACTTCGGAGGCTCACTTCGATGTGACCAGATGTTTTGGTGTGCCTCAATACGATAGCTGCAACTGTAGGTCCCTGTGCCTTGCCCTTCGATGTTAGTGATGATAAAGTCTCCTGAGAACTTTTGGAATGTTGTTGTTTCTTCCCATTCCAAAGAAAATTCAAGTACTGGGTGAGATACTCGGCACTGAAGGGTGATGGTCTTTTCTACTTTTGAACTGGGCCAAGCTGAAAGGGAGGGTTTGGGGGATTTATCTGAAACTAATCCAGAGGCCACAGTTAGAAGTGACATTAAGGTCAGCACCCTCTCCCCTGCTAAATGTTTTTGAGCTTCCCAGTTGGGTTTTTCCTGCTTTTCACTTACATTTGATTAATGACTTTAGGCCTTGTGTGTTTAGAGTTCTTTCCCCCTCTCCTTGGCTCTTTAAACATTACTGGTTCCCACTTTCAATCAGGAAGACCTCATACCTTTAAGATCTCCCGGGCTTGAAGGAAAATATTTTTTTAAAGAGTCACAGTGGGGTTGGTTCATTCTTAGAGGTAAGGCTTAAGGTGAATCCTGGGAGAGAAGGACCCTGAAGGATGTAAAAGGTCCTAGGCTGCCACCCTCCAAGTCTTTTTCTTTTAGCTTGTAGCTTTAATAAAGTGCAAGAGCCACTAGGACCTCCTTAGAGCATGGCAATAATGACAAAAGTAAATAAGTTATAATAACATTAAAACCAGTTGGGATCACTTGCCTACAACCATCAGCTCCACGGTGTTGTAAGTTGCCATCTTAATGGATGTCTTCCAGGTAAGAAAATACTGGCAGCTATAGATGCCAGCATCCTTGTAGGTCACATTATTGAGGAAGAATGATTTGTTGCCAGTGTTGCTGGTGGCATCCAGGAACTGAAGGGGTTTTTCTTCTCCTTTCTTATAGAGTGCAAGTCCCACTCCATCCATCAGTCCTTGACATCTCAGGCTTACATTTTGACCCATTTGAACCACAGGACTGGGCTGAACAAGTAGCCAGGTCTTGGGGAAAGTGTCTAAGAGGAGACCCAAAATACAAATAGCTAAAGGTAGAACTTTCCCCTCCTTCCAAAGCTTAGGGCTGTTTTTCTCCTCTGTCTTCCTGTTTTTGATTTGCAAACCCCCTACTAAGCTGTTCAAATTCTTCCCCTTCCCCCCTCTGTTATCCCTGGCTAAGTGACTAAGTAAAAGGAGGGAGAGGGAATCAAGTGAAGATTGATGACCTGTTCCATAGCACACCCCTGTCTTACCAGTCACCCAGACTTTCAGGACATCGCTAAGCAGTGAGCCTCTGTATGACCCATCATAGTAAAAACAGAGGTAGTGCCCTGTATCCTGGATCTTCAGAGCAGGGAAGTAGAAATATGCCTCATTTTTTATTGGCTTCTTGTGGTAAAAAGATTTCTTCAAGTCTTCCAACCTCATTAAAGCAAACGTCATTCCATATATTGGCCCTTGACACCTGAAACTCAGGCTTTCTCCAGGTGCCAGGATGGGCCCAGGATGGGCTGTCAGAGTTGGTTTGGGGTAGAGACCTAGAAAGGGAAGAGACCCTTAAGTCACAGTTTGGCCAATTCTTCCCTAGTCTGTTTTTATTGTCCTAGTTTCTTTGGACATAAGTGGTAATTGGAATGTAATATTCCCTCCTCTTCCCTTTGATTTAGGCCCCCTTGTGTATTTAATCAAGGCTAAGTTCATTTACTTCCCTCTCATCTGACTGTACTGTAAGCTTAGCTAGGTACAGGAGCTTGCCTCAGGGGACTGTCTACATTCATAATGTCCTGTATCTTTGGGTCTCTGAAATGACAAGTATAGTTCTTTGTGCAGCCAGAAAATCTACACCTCTAAAAATGACACTTTGATTCTGTCTTGTAGACCAAAACTTTCACTGAAATATTAATGAGAACATCTGAACGCATTAACCTCACCTTAAAGCCATACTTCCAACACTCAAAACATGAGGCTGGAGGAGACCAATAGGGAGATTTGTGGCAATAACTCAGTAAACCAATAAGATGTGGTAATGGGGCCCACCCTCACTTCCACGGGTTGTTTTTACTAAGGTGATTATCATATATATATATATATATATATATATATATATATGCCACTATTGAAGAATTAGACCTGCCATATACTTATGGATGCTTTTTGAATGTCATGAATCATACTGGTCTAGGAAGATCAAGTATAAAGAATATTAAGTCCCTGCAAGCATAGCATTAATAGATAAATAAGAAATACTGAGAATACTCTTCACAGAAGTACGTGTTAGTGGGATCTACTTTGTAAGGGTATGTGTACAATAAGCATCCATATACAGTGGTTAAACAGTCCTTTGTACTTTGATCCTCAAGAAAAAGGTATATTAATAAAATTATTATTTACCATTTATTGAGAACTTATATGCCAGGCACTGTACATGTTATTTAGGCAAATCCTCACAACAACCCTGTGAGGTAGGCATTATTCTCATACCAGTTTTTCAGATCATGAAGTTGAAGCACAGAGTGGCATTATACAATAGATTGGACAGATACTGTTATCCTGTGTTAGAATGGAGAAAACCAAAGCACAGAGAAGTGACATGAGTTGCTCAACATCACACAGGGAAGCAGTGTCACAGGTGGAACTAGAAATCCAGGTACTTTCTGTGGCATCTCAATTTCTATGGATCTATGTTGCTTGCTGTGGGAATTACATGAATGTAGACAATTCCATCTGGAATCATCCAGTGAATGGGATAGAGGAATTGAAGCTGGAATGTATGGCTAGCATTTGGACCTTTAAAAGAGTTTCCATCTGTGTTTGGAGCTTAGTGCTGCCTTTACTGGCTCTTTTGATATGGGACAAAGTAATCTTTGAAGCCATTAGTAAAATACAAACTATCATTTTCTTTGTCATTTGTTTATTTTTCTTCTATGAGAATATTGACTCATTCTGTTTCACACACTTAAATATATTCATCACAAATACACTTAAACTTTTAAGGAATCAAATTTAAGACTTTACTGGCAATGCCTGGCACATATTAGGTGCTCAATAAATATTGGATGAATGAGTGAATGAATGATAATCTACAAATAAAGGACAATAAACCTGTGATAAAATAAAACTACTGGATAGAAGGCTAGGCTCACAAAAAGGCCAAAAGGTTATCTGCTTTAAATTATGTGTGATCCCAATCTAGAGCTCAGGAAATTGTTGGGCTACTGCCTTATCAATCTTGTAGGGCCTAGAAACTGGCTGAGGCAAGTAATATCAAAACTTTTGCTCAACCAGCCATGATCCCAGGGATAACAATTGTCAGATGCCAGCAGCCATGGCCACACCCACCTGCTACCACCAGCTTCAGGGGGTTGCTGGGCTCTGACCACAGACTGGGGAGCATCTGGATATGAGTGCGGCAGATGTAAACTCCTTCATTCTCAGGTGCCAAGTTGTCAATAGAGAACATGGCCATTGTCCCAGTTGGGACTTGGTAATCTACGGGCTCTGTGTATCCCTCTTTAAACAGCATAAATACCAAATCTTGAAGCCATCCATGGCAGAGGATATTAACATTGCATCCAGGAAGAGGGGGAGTCTCTGCCTGGATCCAGAAGATGGGTTTAGGAAGTTGGCCTGTAAAGGAAACAAATAACTGATATGAGTTAGAACAAGGCCAGTGCTGCCTTAACTGCAGAACAAGAGACATTGGCTTTAGATGAATTTTTCCAGAATTTGCCCCTCGTCCCCAGAGCTGCATCCTCTATATGCATTGTCTGATGCAGAGTAGGCACTTATGTGCTATCTGTTGAACATGTACATGCATGCATTTGAACTAACTTCAACCAACCCTTCACTGAGATGGTGAGTTTGAATCCCAAATGTGAGGAAGTATTCTTGAATATCTAGCTTTGCCATCTCACCTGGTGCTTCTAACTCTAGAATTCTACTGGGCTTCGACCAGCCTTTCTCCTTCCAGTAGCAACACCGATAAACACCTGTACTGGACTCAGTAAGGGCACCTATGAAGAATGAAACTTGGAAGGTCTTGTAAGAAGGACGAACCCAGATCATCTGTGTGTTATCTTTCAGTAGCAGGAACTTGCTGGATACCCGAGAAGGGCTTCTGCACCAAAGTGTGATGTTCTCCCAAGGGGCCTGGGGGTAGTTGGATTCTATCCAAAGTTCTGGTTGAGACTCCACTGCTGTTATTCCCAAAAATTATAAAGATATCGGCTGTAAGTCCTCTCCCTCCCACAAAACACCCCACAAGCATGACTAAAAATTGTCTCTAACCCACCCAGATGCTGACTTTTGCCTTCCTGTGGGAGTGGAAGTGTCTGCTCATATAAAGGTTTAGGACAGAGATGCTAAGACATTTATTTGTTCAAGGAATCCAAATGAACAGGAAATAAGTTGCTTTTTAATGAGAGATAAAGTACATCACAGTTCTTGGGAAAGCAAGGAAGATGAAAGAGGCTCTGATTTCCAAGCATCCCAACCTTCCTCTCAAGGCCATGCAGATAAGCCAGTTCCTTATAATCTCAGCCAAGAAGGCACTTACCCATTGAGGTCATACCCAGACTGAACCCTGAAAAGAGAAAATGGTAAAGGCGAGGCTCTGCTTTTTATGTCGCCCTCCAGCTGCAATAATCTCCCCCACCTCCCCCATGGGTATGCTCACAAGAGCATCTCTTAACAGGGTCACTTGCTTCTCATCCCTTCCTTGTACTTACAAACGCAACAAAGTAAGAGAGTGAAGGTCCGAAGCATCATGGCTCCCTGCTCTGGCTTGTCCAGAGCTGTGGGGCCTCTGGTGCAGGATGAGTACTCCAAGTTTTGAAGATTTTTCTCCTTAAAAGATAGTAGGATCTAAAAGAAGAAGATTTCTTGCTCAGGTACTAGTTCTGCTCTTTCAAGTTAAGGTGAAATCACTGCATTAAGCAGGACAACGTTACATTCCACTGACTGATAGGAACCTAGCTTGTTAATGAGGCCACTTGTTGCTTTTCTTGCCTTGATCCTTTTCTTCACTTCCCCATCTCTCCACTCCAAATCTTTTCCTGAAATCCAAGACTTTATTTTTGTTGAAATGTTTATTTGCCCTGATATTTCAAAGGCACAGAAAATGGCCTCAAACTAGCCTGAAGACACCCCACTGAGTGGAGACAGTGAAACATGGCATGCACACAGCGCAGGTACACACACACACACACACACACACACACACACACACAGAGCTGAGTCATGCAACAACTTAGTAAAGAAGGAAGAATCATTGCCCCCATTTTGTGGCTGAGGCAAAATGAAATTTCGAGAGAATATATAATTTGATAAAAGTCAAAATACTAAATGAAAATTAAAGTTCATGTTTAACTCCAAGACTGACACTCAAATGTCCAAGAGGCACCCCATCTCTTTATCTTCCAACATCTTCCCCATTTCATCACAAAGATGACTTCTCCTTCTGATGAACACTTGTCACTTAACCCCACGTCTTAATATCCTATTTTGAATAGATGTTGGTTAATCCAGCTGCCTCTGGGTCTTTAATAAAAGTGTAAACTATCTCTCTCTAGAACTTTCTTTAGTGCCTAAGCAGCTTTGTTTACTACCTCTGAAGAAAATGGGTTTGAATTTTACGGAACCTAGCAAACATATTAGATTTCAGAGAGGTCTTCTCATCTCATTTTCCCAGAACTCACTATCAATCATGTGTACTCTATATCCTCCAGGTGGATAGTCTCCTCTCTCCCTGCAAAGTAACCTTTTGCTAAGGGAAGATGTATCTACACAGCACAAACTCAGACGAACCTTCCATGAAATCTCTACTCATAGTACAAAACCCTGCCTGACCTCAGCTATTTGACCTTTTAGTTCAGTGGAGTGAGGAGCTCCACAAGAGAGAGGAGAACAACTTTCTCTAAACTTACCTTACATTTACAGCTTCTGATACCATCTAGCGCTAACAGTGAGCAAAATGGAGGCTCAGAAAGATACACTTTCAAAACACCAGGGCGGTAGACAAGTTGACACGGAGAAATTCAAGAAGAGCTGGGCCCTGTTTTTCATTTATTTGTGTTGAAGCATGCTTAGTTTACCCGCTGGGCTCTGAACTTTTCTTATGTTCAGTGGGGAAATAATATGGACCTAGCCTTGTTGTTTTTTGGATTACAGAAAACCTGTGTACAGTGCCACACATGCTGTGTACATTTCATGTAAACAGGTGTATTTTGTGCAATTTTTCAGAGTGGTATACGTTTGGCAGAAGACCCTAATGAGACTCTCCATCTCTATTCCTCAGCGCCAGGCCAAAGCTTGGATAACACCCTGTTGCACTGTTTCCCCTCAGGGCACTGGGCCAGGATCTAGTGGTGGAAGCTAGGTTCTTCGTCAAAGGAAGAGTTCAACCTGGGATCGCACCCAGGAAATGACATCTGAGGATCCAGCCTTTTTACATGGACGCCAGGGTCTTGTCTCTTGGTAACTGGAGTGAATCAGAAAAGCTGAATTTCTCAGCATGGCTTACCACTCCTCAGTCATTTAAAGATTAAAAAATCAAAAAAAAGGTACCTTGTCACTTCAGCCAAGATGGTGAATCTTTATCTCCAGGGAACTTGGGTATAACCCTGAGGTTCAAAATTGACCACGCCCATTTTGCCCTTTCACCCCACACCAACTTATGCAGTTGAGGCTGTTTTTTTAACGCCCCCCCACTCTACCTCAAGCACTTTCCCCACCATTAGGCAGCACCGCAGTGCCTTCCAGGGTGATATATCCGAAATATCTAATGACTAGTCCCCTTCATAGCTTTAAAGGCTCCAGAAATCAAAGGGGTTGGGCTCCACAGAGTGCCAGGTACAAGCTTTGCTTAGGGTTTGGAGGGAAGACTGAGAAAAAAAAAGAGGAGATATCCACATTGCCCAGAGATTCTCATCGAGGCGGGGCTGAGATCGAGGAAGAGAAGGAGAAATGCAGGAATGAAGAGGGTGAGGGGAAAGACTGGGGAGCAGTTTGATTTACGGCAATTAATCACATCAGGGGGACTCTATCGGCGTTTTGTTTAGAATTTTGTGGCCAGTAATTAATCTTCAGCCACTGGACTATGCGCTCATTTGCAGGTACTTACGGTAGTTGAAGGCCAGCTCCGAGGTTGGAGATTCTCCAGAGAGCTCCTCCAGATGCAGCAAACTGCCCGGCATGGGAAGAGCTGTCTATGGACTGCCTCTCGGCCCGAGCCCCGCCTCCCTCTCTCCCCCACCCGCACGCCATCCCGCCCCAGCCTCCTCCCCTCCTTTGCAAGGCTTCCAAACCCACCTACACCAACTCTGCCTAGCACCTGCAGTCCTCTTTCGACCGGGATTGGAAAGCCCCTCCCAGCTCCCCGCCTCTCTCCCTACTCCCTGCAGAGGTTGCCCGAGCCAGAGTTAGGCCCCTGCCCCCTGCCTGTCGCTTAGAGCTTCATTTGGTCACTGTATCCTGGAGGGGAGAGGGCCAGCTCCCAAGACAGCTGAAGCTGTAGATCCACTTCACCAGTTCTCTGGTGCTTTTTAAAACGATATCAGGCTTTCCTCCGCCTCTTAAATGCTCCCATGCATTCATAAATGTTTACACAAAAGTTGAAACACCTACTGTGTACACTTTTGGTCCTAGTCCTAGGCATTTCTAACCTTTACAGCAATCAGTAGTATCTCTCCATATTACTGATGAGTAAACTGCTACTTTCAGAAAGTTAGTAACTTGGACAGTCTTCAAAGTCCACTTTGGGATAAAAGACTAGGCTATAAAGGCATGCACTTTCAGATTTCAGTTTAGGTTCTACATTTTATACCTGTATGAGTGACTCCAAGCAAGTGAGTTCAATTCTCAGAGGCCCACTTCCCCTGTATTTTAAATAAAATGGCAGAGGCTGCTTTGCAGGGCTTTAGTGAGGAACTCAAGTAAATCTCTAAGAACCCACATTCCTGGCACACACTGACTTCTCAGCAAGTGCTATCTGTGGCCACCCACTCTTCTACTGTTGTTAATCTGTAAATCCCTCCTTAAGTGCCTTGGGGCAGTATGGTATTGAGGATATAGAACAGTGTTTTGAAAATTTTATTGACTATAAAAGATTTTTCAAATTTTATTTTGTGTGTGAATGGGTGAGAGACAGATGTGGCAGTTGTCACAGAACATGTGCGGAGGTTGGAGGCTTTCAGGGCTCTGAAACTTCCAAATTGTTGATGCAGAGTTTGCTTGTTGTGCCCATCACTGTACAGCATATCTAAGCCTGCTGACATCCATCTTTTGGGAAATTCTCATATGTCTGCCTCCATCTCATTGTGGGAGTACTGGGATGACAAACTTATGCCACCCATATAGCATCTAATGTGGGTTCTGGGGACTGAAGTCAAGTCTTTAGACTCATGCAGAAAGAATTTTACCCACTGAACCATTCATGTGGCCTCATGAGGGAACTGTAAAAAATAATAATGTATGAGTGAGACGCTAACTATAGCTCTTGACATATAATATGTAATGAGATTAAAGTAGAGCAACCAGTGGGCTCACTGAAAAATTGATAAGAAATATCCAAAGCTTCCTTCATGTGCATTTTACCTTCATATGATATCTCAAATTATTTAATGAAAATCAGTGTAACTCAAAAAGAAACTATGTGAAAGACAGACAGTCCTTTAAATGAAGCCATTTGAATAGTGTAGCTTCATGAAGCATGTGATGAAAGTTACAAGTTCCTAACATTCTTAGATCCATCCTACCCTGAATTTCAAATTGCAGATTGTTGTGGAATGATTAGCCAGATAACTATAAATATGTATTTCTAGAAAAAATACTTTACATCCCTGAGCATTATTTTTCTTGTTTGAAAAGCGGAGATAATAATTGAACTTACTATCATACAAGATTTTTGTGTAGGATTGAATAAAACTCTTCCCTATCAACCACCACCTTGGTATGGGGACATAGCAAGCAGCCTTAAATTCGACACATGAGTACTAAGTAGTTCTTTGTGGCAAGCATTGTTCTAGTCTCTGAAGATCCAGAAAGATGCTCTCCTTCAATGGTCTATAGGCTAAGTATAACTCATAATCGTGAATGAGTGGGAATGGACAGAATGTGGAGAATCTCAGTGCATTACAACTGAGAAGAACAGCAAGTTGGGCATGCTAATAGTGCTCTGAGAAGACCAAAGAGATTGCTGTGACTTTTTGCCTAAACTAGGGTACTTGTTTCAGGGAAGATGAAGAGCAAGAGATCTCAACTCTTAAAATTGGAAAAATAAGATGTTTGGAGCATGATAATAACCATTACTATCTGTGGGACTGGAAACACCATCTCAATATTTTTTTAAGACAATTATCTTTGGCTAGCTTAGAACTCACTGTGTAGACTATTTTGCCCTGAAACTCACAGTGATCTGAGTCCTGCTGTCTCTCAAGTACCAGGCACTGAGTGTATTAGTTTTAACTCCTTTAATTCTCACAGCTACCCAAGGAAGTAACCTATCATTAAGAAACCCATTTTACAGACTAGGAAACTGAAAACACAGACATTAAGCAAATTGTCTAAAGTTTAGTAACAGAGTTAGAATTCAAATCAAAGCAGATGGTATACAGAGTTCCATATTCTCAACCATTACCTTATGTCACTCCTGCATCAAACAACTAGAATGTCAAAACAAACTGGAATTTTGATTTTCAATACACAGATGGGAAAATGTGGTGTAACTTATAAAATCACCAATCAAAGGCACTGCTAACACTATGGGAAGAAGGTAATGTGCTGTTCCCTAGCTCTTTGCAAGTCTCTGGACACAGCCTTGTCCTCTTGGACCAGCATCCTGAATCTAGAGCCCAGAATCATCCCATCTGGCTGCTAAAGCCTGAGAAGGTCCTGGAGCTGCATGGATAAGAATATCACTCACTCTAGCCTTTTGCTCTGGGACACTATGGAGTCTTTAAAACACTTATTATTCAGGCTTCATAGAAGCCCCTCATTCAAACCATGGCTGGCCAGAAACCATTGAGATGCCAGACACTCCGTTTCTAGGCTACCTTGTAGGTTTTGAACCCTGCAGCCTGCAAAAAGAAAAGCATTCTTTGGTTGACCTCCCTGAAGAAACCTCAAGTGGTCCAGCATTATAAAGTTAGCAGGAGAAGCCAACAGGGTCTGAGGGGTGGGAGGGTAGGGTTCCAGCAATGAAGTTATCTTAACACTGACTCTGCTGGGCCTTTTCTAGCAGGAATCTAATCTATGACTTTGTGGCTGTAGAAATTTCTGTCTCTCTCTCTGTCTCTCTCATTCCCTTTCCCCCAAAAGCTCAGAAATATTACTCCTGGTTTATTAATCTGGAATTAGCCTTTGTTAAAATAACTCTTCATTCAGAGATTATTTTGAGAGACTAATCTGGTGGCTAATGTCTAGGCACATTTTGCTCTCTGAATTACTTAGATCTGGCAGGCTGGCATGGGAGCTTCCACTCAGTTTTTCTTCTCAGAAGTGTTACAACTAGAAAATATTTTTGGTCCATACTCCTTCTCACTTCCAGATCTTGAGCACAGGGACTAAAAAGAGATCTGTCTGCAAAAACTTCAGAGTCCTTTGTTAGGAGTTCCTAGGGATTCCAGGGTACCTGCAAAACACAGATGTATTGAACAAATCTTAGGTATGTTAAAGTAGGGAGGATAATGTGCAGAGGCATATTTGAAAGACACTGTTTCTGAGCTATAGAGTCTGAGGGGCTAGAACAAAGAAAAGAGACTTTCGCATGACAGTACTGAGGGGTGAACAAGAAGCTCTAGATGAGCTTTAAGGAACAGAAAGTAATCATAAAGGGTCATAGGTGGGCTTTGAAGAGATTCTGGATAATAAAGTTTTGGATAAGGTAATACTGTTTTGTTGCTGTTTCTTTTTGAGCAAGTTGGTCTTTCATTTACTGTCTCAAATAGGAGACACACATAGGGCAAAATACCTCTTCACAAGGATACATGCATGCATGGAAAACAAATGCGTCCATTCTATCTCAACCCTGCACTCTGGTAGTGATAGCTTTAAATGTGTCATGATCAGAAGAGGATTTAAGTACAGAAGATAATATAGCACTTATCCATAGGCGAAACCCTCATCCTACCCCACCTCACCCCACCCCACCCTGAGAACTCTTCTTAAATATTTACTACCAAAAATCAGCTCCTTCTAGGTTTATGTTTTAAGACAGGGAATTTCACTTTGAAAGAAGAAATTTCTCACTGTCTGTCCTAATACTGATAGATTTTACATAGTTCCAAGAGAATTATGAATATTGTGCCTCCTTCCTTTCCACCTCATTGTGGCGTTAAGCCATCTGTAGTATGTGTAAGATCAGTGGGATTTCTCTCATATTCAAAGGTGGGAAATATATTATAGTCATCACCTTCCTTACTCCTCAATGAGAACTGCCGTCATTTTCTGTGGTGGAGGGGAAATGTAGTGTAGATAAGGACATTGGATGGCAATTTCAGAAGAGCAAGGGCACTTAATCAGAAAGGGTAGTCTCCAGCAGTGAGGCCAGACAAGGAGCTGGGCTTTGTAGTTGAGGCGAGTGAGCTTCAAAGGGGTGTTGGGGGTGAACTAACAGGGTCCAGGTTTCAACATAGCCATTGTCAAATATTTTCATTATTAAGGGTAAAGTTTAAAGCCCAGAGTCAGCAGGGGAAGCTGTAACTAAAGGTGCTTTCCAGGAAAGTGCAAGAAACCTTATAGAATAAATAAAATGCAAGCAGTGACTCCAAACTAAAATTTGTCTAATCTAAGACTTCTTTGGCAGCCAGGTGGCATTAGACCAAAGGTTGCATACAATGCACCAAGCGAGGATAATTGCCTAAGTAAAGTAAGCTGAAGATTTAACAGTAACTAAAATGACAATAAACAAAAAAAGCAATTTGTTCAAAGGACACAAACAAAAGATGATATTTGGTTGTGCTCCAATATCACAGGCCCACAAGGTTCTGTTTGATTCACTTACAATCCCCCACATAACCTCTTATCATCGTCCAATGTCTTTTTGTATATTTGAGGAACATCAGGATGGGAAAGCGTTGATATGAAGAGAGACACAAAATACAGGAGTGTTTTAAGACTGGGCTGGAAGTGTTTTCATAGGAGCCTTTTCCTGGCTTGAATGAAGTTAATGATCCAGAAGACAAAGAGCCCCCTCCCCCACCTCACTGTGGGCAGATATACAGAAAGGGTTTTGTAATGTTGTTGCCAGGAAAGCCTTTCTTTCTTTCTTTTTTTGCTCCAGAGTCAGCCTTGCCTCCAATGTGTGAAAATGATAGCTATTTTCATGAAGATGGCTAGGGAATAAGATGGGGATGTCACTTAGAAATGCACAACGGGGCTTTTCTATTTACTTCTAATCACTTGTCCAGAGGAAAGTATAGAAGTCAACAATTAGGTTCCTTTATCCCATTTATTGTATGATTAACCAATTATATAATTGAAGCTAAATAGAGATGTCTAAATTGCAAGAGCAGCAGTGCAAATTAACTATTTAAAAACATTGCTGCAACATAACCCACTGTTTACAATTTGTTTTTGAAAATCCTTTTTACAGGCAGTATTTCAATATCCAGCTTTTCCCCAGAAAACAATCAATTTTACTTTTTCTTCCTCTTATTTTTCCACCTTCTCTCTCCCCTTCTTCTTCCCTCCCATGTCTTGCTATATTGTCCATCCTGGTCTTGACCTCAAGATCTTCAGCCCTGGCATCCCAAGTGCTCCTATTACATATATCAGTCACTGTGCCAGGTTCAAATGTGAAGAAATTTTCTAAAATATTCATGTTACTTTGGCGAAACATAAGAAAAGACTTTCTGTAAAATAAATCTGTGAATTTTATATAATAGATGGCATTTAAATTGACAATAAAATTATTCATTTTTAATCTAATCTGAAACATTTCGCTGTCTCATATCACCCACGTTGAATTACCTTATACCATTCTATATTCACTCATTCATTCTTTTCTCTCCCTTCATATGTTCTCTTAATTTTTTTGGTTCCTATGCAATATATTACATATACATGTATACATATCTATGCACATGTGTATGCCTTGATATAGGTATATACACAAAACAATAATCACTCACTGTAATTGAATGAAATGTAAAATTTAAAAATGTAAATATTATACATTTTATGTTATTTCTCCCAGTCACCCTATTAAAATGCAAGTAAGCATGATAATATTTAAAATTCTATTAAAATATGTGGTTTTACAGGCAAATTTAGTCACTTAGTTCCTGGTGTACCTTCTCCTTGGGTATGAGCTGCTTTCAGAAAAACCAGTGGTTTGAGGTTTTGGGTTCTTTTTTTTTTCTGAAAAGATTCCCTTCAAGTAACCTTGCCTGTTTCAGACATTTCTTGCATCTTCAGATTGGACAGTTGGCTGGGCTGAATTTCACTTGGAGTTTCATACCTAAAAGTCTAAAAGTTAGGCTGGAGAATTTTCTCCAACTCAGTATTTCTCTCACTATTTCTATAGTACAGTCAGCTGTAGAACCTACTGTTTTGTTTTAAATCCCTTCTTTATTTTTGAACAAGCTGCTGAGGATTTCCTTTCCTTTTAAGTTTAAGATTTGGATAGTTGTATGCCTTTGACTTGGTTTGAGATGTATAAATTAGGATTGTGTTTAACTTGGGAAAGTTTTAAGAATAATTTTTTAAAAAGTTTTTTTAAACCTAATCCTCAAATTTTGTCATCTGTAAATTTGTCTCGGTTGTGCTATTTTGGGGCAGTTTTCCTCTCTCACAGTAACTCATTCATTCATTCATTCATTCATCAGTATCTTGCAGTGTCTTTGATGGACAGTTTGCTTTTGAAAATGTCCATTGCTCTTTCATCCTGTTAGGGTAATATGTAAATTTCTAAATGCTGAATCTTCATCTGAATTCTGTATGTTGCTTCTCTGGGAAGCCATAGTTCTAGGTCCCTCTAAGGTCCAATATCTCTATTAGCATCACAATGCTCACTGCTATACATATTTTTTTTTTTTTTTTAAAAAAAAAACATTCCCTTTTAAGTCTAGATTACCTGCATTTTCTTTTGTATCCTATTGTACCTTAGGCTTCTATGGCTTGGAGCTCAGCTATTTGGTTTGGCACATAGCTTTGCCTTCAGTCTTTCCCACTAGAAGCTTAAGAGTTCAGTGCTTTCAGTTGAAATGCAAGACCCATTTTAACTTGCAACCCTAGGTTATCTTGTAAATAGTTAAGATTTATTCAACTGCTGTGCATCTTCAAATAGTATGAGGTCAGAACTTCACAACCTTATGTGAAAATTTAAAAAATAAATAGAAAAGCAAAAAAAATAGTACACACAAAAAATATAAGTACGCTAAATAGCTGAACGCACAAGTACAGTAAAAAAGAAAGATATTTTGGTCATATAAATAAATAAATATGGAAACAAATATGCACATAAACTGAACCTTATATATTTATAATACTCAGCTTTTGCCTGACTGAAATACATAGAAAGAATTAATGAAACAACTAGGAGCATTAGAATTAGAGACAGTGAGCAGAGCTCACCCAAATGTTCCAGCATTTGTTGAAAGGGATTTTGACTTTGTGTCAGAGGGTTTGAATTTCAGTCTTGGCAGAACTGCTTACTAACTGTGCAATCGTGTGACACTTGGCAAGCAACAGAAAGTTATTTGAGTCTCCATCTCCTTGTCAGTGAAATGAGTATTCAATAACTATGAGCTAAGTCTGAATATAGAACTCTGTTTGCTACAACTCAATCATGTTCTATCTCTTTTCAGTGGTATCCTGCATTTCCTTTGGTGAAGAGTATAGGCAAGACAATGATAGATAAGGTAAAATATAAATGGATCTTCAATGGACATCTATATAAGCATAAGTCTCACAGCATGATATTTTTGAGAAAAAATACTATTCAGCTTGATCGTGTTCATGTATTGCAGAAAAGTGAGGGAATAAATGCAGTATTCAAATTATAAACCAGGGCCAGAAATATAGCTCAGAGGAACAATATGTAGTCTGCAGGTATGAGGCCCTGATGCAATCTTCCAGGACAACAGAAGAACAGTTGCAAGCTTATGCTTCATGAGAGATTTGTCCATATTACCTGCTAAGGATAATGGAGTGCAAATCATGGTAATCATTGGCAAATAGAGTTTCAGACAAGACACAATGGACACATTAAGGAGAAAGCCATTTATTTCTGATTGACAGCACTGAAGACAACATTTTATTCACATCCTCCAGACTCAGGCATCCCTATCACTGGGCAAGAGAAAGGCATCTATAAACTCCCTGTCTAAAACATCTTCCTTACCCACTTGATGGCTCCTGGACATTCTACCATATACTTTACATCTTTAGAAATGACATGTGTTATATGAGTGGTATATAAGGAGAATTCCTAGAACTGAGGTTGGGGATATGGGCTAAGCTGGCCATTAAGGAATATGTGTGTCCCATAGCATTTTAAAAGTAAAATTGTATACTTTTGTCAAATTTACCAGGCAGGTCATACTCTAGATCCATGAGCAATGCTTCTATCCAAGCAGAAAATAAAATGTCCATCCCTAGTTTCTAATACTTGTCCTGACATTAATTATGCTACCCTGGTCACAGATCCTTAGGGACATGGCTCAGAGGCCACTTTCTAAGTTGACAGTCCACCTGTCCCTCTAATTCAAGCTTCTCATAGTTCAGGTTTCTGTTTCAAAGGAAATAAAAACTGGAGATGGAACAGTTTACACTTTGGCTTTCACATAATTAAATACTCATGTATGAAAATTTTTTTATTCTTTGCAAAGCTTGGTAATTCGAAAGTCATGGTCTTCTACTCCAATGTATCCAAGCAGATAACTTTTAATGGGGTTTGCAGGAGTGTTTTTTAGAGGGGAAATAGTGTGTAGGGAGAAGAAAAACAAATTTAGTTCTTGTAAATGCAAATGCAAAAGGTGATTACATCAGATTCTC
The DNA here is from genome assembly GCA_004025045.1 of Sigmodon hispidus. Taxonomy (NCBI): domain Eukaryota; kingdom Metazoa; phylum Chordata; class Mammalia; order Rodentia; family Cricetidae; genus Sigmodon; species Sigmodon hispidus. The sequence continues at coordinate 46,904 of PVIH01015197.1, forward strand.
ATATGAATTCTCAGAAATATTCAGAATTGTTATGGAAAATTGGTCTAAGCACCTGATGGGATTTGCCTAATAAAAATTAGAACAGGTGCTGGGTACCTCTAACATTCAAGAACAAAAATAGTCTTCAGTGCTTACAGTGTTTTGGTACTTGGAGATCTTCAGCAAACAGAACTTATTCACCTGTGCATATAAAAAAATATGTTTAGTGTACAGATACTTTGGTTTCTTGTTTTGAGGATTCATCAGTAAAGAAAATGGAAAACCCTCAACTATTATTAATGCATATTTTTAATGTCAGTATATATATCATCTAATATTTTAATATAAGAAGGTACTCAGTTCCATTACTAAAAAAATAGGACTAACTTTCGCTACAAACTATGGCAACTTGGTATGTTTGTGTAATTTAATAACGACTAAGTTCGTTTTGGTTATGCATGACTCTGAAAAGACTTTTGGATAGTTCTATCATCATTTCTTCCCTTGAATCCCTCCCTTTATTGTAAATTCAATAGACAAGAAAAAGAAACATTTATTGGGGTGGGGAGAATACAAGGAATTCCAACTATACATTTTAAAAGTAGTAGAAGAAAAGTTTTGTTCAAGGTATTAAGCTGCCTTTTGATTAGCTATGTGACCTTTATGTACAGAAATTTTTCTTGTAGTTTTAAAATAAGATTCTGCAAAACCCATGGCGACAAAATCGACTGGAGAAATTGTAGTGCCAAGGAAATCTACACTGTGATGTTGTTAGGCACTATGATGTTAAAAATACATATTAACTAATGGAAATAGTGCTGGACACTAATTAAAGTATCTAAATGACTTGTCATTATTAATAACCCTGGATTTCAACAAGGAGCACTTGTGGTGGAAGTTCTGTATCTATCCTGGGCACAGCATGACAATATTTTAAAAATATGTGCACCATGAAAGAATCCCACTTGAAATAGCTTTAAGATGGTGCCCAAAAGTTAGCAAGTGGAACTTAACACAGGCTCCTAATGAAGTGGGCATTTATTCTCATGGCTTGTAATTAAAGTAGCAGAGTTTAAATTTTATTGCTTAGAAAAAACATGGCATTCTTAATAATATATGTTTTGACTACTGCTCATTTGTTTAATCAGATTTTATTAAACCACCACAAATAAGGAATCCTCAAATATTTAATGGAATATAATCAAAAATGAATATAAGGAAAAGAACACAAACAGTATAAATCCCACCCATGAACATATTGGCAAATAAAAGATTAATAAGTGTCACTGTCCTTCTGGAAATGAGTAAAGTAGTAAAATAAACTGGTCATGGGAGTTTAGTTAAAGGCAATAAAAGTCTTTCCAGCTGAGAGAATCACTAGAAATATTATATTATTTATGAACTGAGGTCTGAAGTATGTTTAATTATTATGGCAGCTGCAAACTTCTTGCTTATTTCTTCAAGAAAAAGAGAGGGAAATCCATTTATGCTTTTTCTGTTCCTAATATACAATTAGTGGTAAGGTCAAGTATTTACTAAATACTTAACATTTACCAGGCCCTTATTGTTAAGCATTTTATGTACATTTTCAGTCCCCTTCACAGTGATTATGTGTTGTGCATCATTGACAGGAAGTGTTTGAAAGGCCCATATGCTTGAATATTTGGTCCTCAGTTGGTGGAACTATCTGGGGAGGGTTATGAACTGTGGCCTTGTTGGGGGAGGTATGCCACAGGGGATGGGATTTGAGCATTCAAGGACTATTTATACTTAGTTTGTTCTCTCTCTCTCTCTCTCTCTCTCTCTCTCTCTCTCTCTCTCTGCCTCCATGATTATTGCCATGATAGTCTTGGGAGCTAACTTTCTGGAACTGTAAGTGCTAATACAGTTTTCTCCTATAAGTTACCTTGATCACGGTGTCTCATCACAGCAGTAGAAAATAAGAAACACATTTTGATCACTGTTAGCATCCACTTTGTTCTTATCACACCCTACAAATGAGAAAAGAAAGGTTTAGAGAAGTTAAGCTAATTGCCCAAGATCACCATAAGCAACCAGAGAGAGCTGCAGTGTAATCTGGATCTCCTGATTCCCAAACCTGTGTTGTGTTTCAGTATCTGTTAATTCAAGTAAGTGAAATTACAAAGAGATGGTAAAGCCAGACACCAGTAAAACTGAATTTTTTTCTTTAGGGCAGGGAGGAGAGCCAGATATAGGTTGAGAGAAGAGGAAGATGGACAAAAATATCATTGTATTTTAAGTATAAGCTAAGAATCTATTTTCCTTTGAAAAATTGAACTATTATATACTGATTTTCAGGAATTATTTTATGATCCAGTTGAGAAATGTTGCAATATCTTTAAAAGATAGTAATATCCCCTTAAAGGTTTTCTAGAAATGAACTTCAGTTAAAAACCACAGAATAATTATGTTGTTTATTTTTTATTATTGATGTTCCCCTCCCCTACTCATTCCTGTACTCTGACAAAAAGTTTCTAATTTACAAAGACAATTTTTAAAAGACAGGTCATATTTTAAACATATAGGCATTCTCAAGAATAAAGAAAAATTATTTGAGATAGGTTATATTTGAAAAAATTTAAATATAAGAATTCTTTGTTATTATAAAATACATAATGATATCATCAGTCTTTAGGGTTAATATAGATACTGTATTTCAATTTAATTTTAAATGGCTCAAACATATATTATGATGAAATGTTACTCCTGCCTGAGATGTTGACAATTGATGGCTGCTTTACTTCCTCAGATATGGTGCCTGATAGGCTGCCCTATTCCAGTGGATGTTCTTACACCCATGCACATACTGTGCCACTAAGTGGTTTTAGTAAGCTCAAAAAGAAATAAATGAAGTTTGGACAGAAAATTGGTGATGTAATATGGAAAGAGTTGGAGGTGAGGGTGTAAAGCGTGGCTTCCATCAGAGCACATATTCATGTATGAAACTCTCAAACCATGAAAAATTGTTATCTCTCTCGCCTCAGGCATACACATGAGGGAAGAGAAACAACATTTAAATGTTAAGATAGATAGATAAAGCTATTTTGAGTATTTTATAATAATATTATAACATTTTTATTTATAAATTTCTTTAAAATAAAATCACCAAACTAGTAAAACAGTGCCAGCACAACAAAGCCAGCTTATAATGAGTATGCATGTTTGTGTATATATATATATATATATATATATATATATATACATATCTTACACCATCGCAATAGCTCATAGTCAATCACTGCAGTAAAAATGTCTACTCTTCATACACACTTATTTCTATTGATAGTTCCATTTCTCCTATGGTTAGCAATTATATCAAAAGAATTAATTTCCAGTTTACATAAGTGACTGTGTTAACCCAAAGTCATAATTAAGGGCTAATTTCTGTCTAGGCTGTTTATACTATCTTGAAATTGTCATATCTTAATATGATTTGTCCATTTTAACTGAGCTAACTAGCTGGTTAGTTAAATTGACATGGATTTTTGAGTAAACATGTCATTGTTACAGGGCTTTTGGAGGGTGAGGTAGAGAATAGTTGGTCTAATGGGGGACAATTAATTCAAATGGTGAGCCTTTTATGAAAAGAAAAATTACCATGGGAACCAAAAGAAGTGGAAGATAGTTATGAAGGTTTTCTAAAATTGCTTTTAGTTCTACTGCTTAATTTCCATTAGGTCAAATCTGATGACTGCTATTATTCTTATTA
>PVIH01015198.1:0-50608 GCA_004025045.1 Sigmodon hispidus
CTCTTTGCCAAAGATCAGATGTTCATAGGTTTTTGGGTTAATGTCTGGATCCTCAATTCTCTTCCATTGATCCACAAGTCTGTTTTTACACCAGTACCAGGCAGTTTTTATTGCTGTAGCTCTATAGTATAACTTGAAGTCAGGGATGGTGAAACCTCCTGAGGTTCTTTTGCTGAGTAAAATTATTTTGGCAATCTTGGCTTTCCTGGTATTCCAAATGAAATTGAGTATTGTTCTTTCAAGTTCCAAAAAATATTGTGTTGGGATTTTGATGGGCAGTGCATTGAATCTGTAGATTGCCTTCAGTAGAATTGCCATTTTTACTATGTTGATTCTACCTATTCAGGAACATTAAGCTAAAAGAAATGAAAAGGGACCAAGATGGTCATTACTTATTCATCACAGGAAAAATTGGTCAAGATGAGATTTCAATCCTGAATATTTATTCCCCTAATAAAAGGGCACATACTTATGTAAAAGAAACACTGCTAAAGCTCTAATCTCACATCAATTCTTATACCCTAATAGTGGGAGATTTCAATACCCCACTTTCAACCCTGGATAGGTCAACCAGACTGAGATTCAACAGAGAAATAGGGAGTCTAAAAAAGGTTATGATGAAAATGGATTTCATAGATATCTACAGACGCTTCCACCCAAAATCAAAGGAATATACATATTTCTCAACTCCTTATGTAACTTTCTCCAAAAGTGACCACATAATTGGTCATGAAGCAAATATCAACAGATACAAAAAATGGACATATCGAACCACCAGCACCTAATGTTAAAGTTCAACAACATCAAAAATCAAAGATAGCCTACCAACTCATGGAAACTAAACATCACTCAGCTGAACCATCTCTGGGTCAAAGAAGAATTTAAGAAACAAATAAAAGTCTTCTTAGAATTTAATGAAAATGAATCCACAACATATCCAAACTTTTGGAACACAATGAAAGCACTCTTAATAGGAAAATTCATAGTACTAGATGCCTACATGAAAGACCTAGAGAAATCCCACACTAGAGACCTAACAGCTAAGCTGAAAGCCTTAGAACAATTAGAAGTGAACTCACCTAGAATGAGTAGATGGCAGGAAATAATCAAACTTTGAGCTGAAATCAATATAATTGAAACAAAATGAACAGTACAAAGAATCAATGAATCTAAGAGTTGGTTCTTTGAGAAAGTCAACAAGATACATAAGCCTTTAGCCAAACTAATCAAAAAGCAGAGAGAGAGTGTTCAAATCAACAAAATCAGAAATGAAAAGGGGGACATAACAATAGACCCCGAGGAAATCCGGAGAATTATCAGATCATATTTTGAAAATCTGTATTCCACAAAAATTGAAAACCTAGAAGAAATGGACAGCTTTCTGGACAGGTACCATCTACCAAAATTAAATGAAGATCAGATTAATTACCTAAACAGGCCTATAACCCTTAAGGAAATTGAAGCTGTCATTAAAAGCCTCCTCAAAAATAAAAGCCCTGGTCCAGATGGTTTCAGTGCCGAATTTTACCAGGCATTCAAAGAAGAATTACTACCTTTACTCCTCAAACTATTTCACACAGTAGAAACTGAAGGAATATTGCCAAATTCCTTTTATGAGGCCACAACTACCCTAATACCCAAGCCACTCAAAGACACAACAAAGAAGAATTACAGACCAATCTCCCTCATGAATATTGATGTGAAAATTCTCAACAAAATTTTGGCAAACTGTATACAACAATGTATAAAAGATATCATCCACCACGACCAAGTAGGCTTCACCCCAGAAATGTAGAGCTGGTTTAACATACGAAAAACTGTAAATGTTATGCATCATATAAGCAAACTAAAGGAACAAAACCACATGATCATATCCTTAGATGCTGAAAAGCCTTTGATAAAATCCAACATTCCTTTATGATTAAAGCCCTGGAGAGATCAGGAATACAGGGAGAATACCTAAATATAATAAAGGTGATTTACAAGAAGTCGACAGCCAGTATCAAACTCAATGGAGAAAAACTCAAAGCAATCCCACTAAAATCAGGAACTAGACCAGGATGTCCTCTCTCCCCGTATTTATTCACTATAGTTCTCGAAGTTTTAGCTAAAGCAATAAGGGAACGAAAAGAGATTAAGGGCATACAAATTGGAAAAGAAGTAGTGAAGCTATCTCTATTTGCAGATGATATGTTTGTATACATAAGTGACCCACAAAATTCTTCCAAGGAACTGCTACAGCTGATAAACACCTTCAGCAATGTAGCAGGATACAAGATTAACTCAAAGAAATCAGTAGCCCTTCTAAACACTAAAGATAGAAGAGCTGAAAATGAAATAAAGGAAACATTACCCTTCATAATAGCTGCAAATAGTATTAAATACCTTGGAGTAACTATAACCAAAGCAGTAACAGACCTATTTGACAAAAATTTTAAATCACTGAAGAAAGATATTGAAGAGGGTATCAGAAAATGGAAAGCTCTGACTTGTGAGTCTTTTAAGAAGCCCTGCTGCCAAATACTTGAATGGAGTTCATAAGCAGCAGACAGCAGTGCTTTACTTGGTGATTGTTAGGATCCTAACATTCCCTAGAGTGCTAATTGTAGGTCTTATAAAATCATGCAATTTTATCAGGTGAAGTGAATGAATAGAGTTCTTGAGGCCAAAAGAATCTCTACCTATTGTCAAATTTTAAATGGTTAAGAAGCCTGGCTTGCTGGCTGAGCACGTGGTAGGAAATATGAGTGCCTAGTGGGCCACTTTTGGTAAGCAGAACTGGCATGGCCAAGTGACTAATTTTATAAAGCTAGACAAGAAGCTGGGTGGAGCCAGCCAGCCATCCTAGCCAAGCCTTTAATCCTTAGTCACACCTTGGGAGATTAAGGGTGTGGTCAGAAACAGAAAGAAAGAAATAGAAGGAGCTGAGTGAAGTCAGCAACCTTAGTGAAGCCTTCAATCTTTAGCCAAAACATTGACAGATTAAAGATATGATCAAAACCGGAAAGACATAGATAGAGCTGGGTGTGTCAGCCACCTATCTAAGCAAAGGTTTGGTCAGAAACAGAAAAGGCAAGAGATATACAGTAAAGGAAGATTTAAAAAAAACCTGTATATAGTTTAGGATATGCTTAAAATATGTGTAGGCTTGAGAGAGAAAATAAAAACAGAAGAGTGTAAAGTCCTCAAAAAATAGATTAAAAGAAATAGTAATTAGCGATGTAAAATTGGGAAATTGAACAGAGTGTCTGAATATTGTATGCTATTTTCTTGTTAAGTTTTTTGACTATAAATGAAGTAGTTAAAGCTGCTAAAAGACATTTAGTTATAAATGCTGCTGAATTTGTCCAATATTTATATTTTGTAAATGAGTGGACTTTAAAATTGGAATAAAAAGATATGCTACTTTGGAGAAGAGGTTTTCTTTTTATTTCTACAGAAAATAAGAAGCTGTGGATTTATTCCCAGTTAAAGAAAATAAAGTTTGATCAAGGAAGAACTTCTGAAAAGTCTTCAATGGAAACTGATGGCTCAGATGATCCAGCATTTCATAGCACCTCTGTGAAATGTTGCAGTTTCTTTGAAGCTCTGCATCCAGAACTACCTCAAGGAGATTGGTTGTGATTACCTAGTTATATAGACTATTCCACTAAAGACTTGTCCATAATCCTAAATTTTTCTTTGGGTCCCCATGGGATTGTCAGCTCTCTCACTCAGCAGGAAGTTGTCTAAAGAATTGTGCTCACATATCCCAAAATAAATTATGGATGTTTGTTTATACTGTTGGTTATAAATCCTAAAAGATAATTGAGGTAGGGAGATATTAGATTTGAGGCTTTCTTGTTTTAAAAAGAAAAAAAAAAAGGGAATGTAGTAGGATTGTATTCTGTTCCATTGAAAATAATTTTCCCACCTATTAGCTAAAAACAGAAAGCAAAACACTGATTGGCTGAAGGCAGATAGGAAGTGTGGTGAGACTACCAGACTAAGAAAACTCTGAGAATATCTCAAAACAGGCACATATGCCACAGAATTTCCAGGAGATGACGCAGAAAAGAAGAAGCTCAAATGTTGCTCTAACAAAGATACTGAGCTGTTTGGCCGAACAGGATGAGAATAACGAGTGAGTTTAAGGATAAAGATTTAACAAGCTATATTTATGGGCCATAGGTCAATCAGTGTAAAATTAATATAAGACTTTTTTGTGATTATTTGAGGCTAAGTAAGGCTGAGTGTGGGTTCAAATCTCTGGTGAAGACCTTATGGTATATATATATACAATAGTATATAGTCAAATTTTATGGAGTAGGCACTAATACCATTGAAGCAAAGAATTGTTAGTGGATGCCAGGGGAAGGAGAAAGATATGTTTTTCCATGATCTTTATATAACTATCCAGAAGAAGGTGTGGTATGGATTAAAGGTGATTCTTTCCATCTCAAAAGTTCTTAAAACTTTTAGATTTCCAAGTCAAATATCTAGATTAGAAAAGACACATCCCACTTCAATTGACTTAACTAAGAATAAAATTCCTTACAATTGTGTTCTAACATTTGGTTTTCAGCCCAAAATCAACAATCAATAAGTGGGATCTCCTGAAGCTAAGAAGGTTCTGTAAAGCCAAGGACACTGTCAATAGGACAAAAAGACAGCCTACCAAATGGGAAAAGATTTTCACCAACCCTATAAGTGATAGAGGACTGATCTCTAAGATATATAAAGAACTCAAGAATCTAGAGGCCAAAACCTTGAATAACCCAATCAAAAATGAGGTTCAGATCTAAAAAGGGAATTCTCAGTAGAGGAATTACAAATGGCTGAAAGGCACCTGAAAAAGTGCTCATCATCTTTAGCCATCAGAGAAATGCAAATCAAAACAACTTTTAGATACCACCTAACACCTGTTAGATTGGCTAAGATAAAAGTCACAGAGGAGAGCCTATGCTGGAGTGGATGCAGAGCAAGGGGAACAGTCCTCCAATGTTGGTGGGAGTTTAAGCTTGTTCAGCCACTTTGGAATGCAGTATGGTGGTTTCTCAGAAAATTGAGAATCAATCTCCCCAAGGACGCAGCAATGTCACTTCTGAGTGTATACCCTAAAGATGCACAGTCACACTCCAAAGGCATTATCTCAACAATGTTCATAGCAGCGTTATTTGTAATAGCAAGAACTTGGAAGCAACCTAGATGCCCCTCAACTGAAGAATGGATTAACAAACTGTGGTACATCTACGCAATGGAGTACTACTCAGCATTAAGAAAAAAATGATATTCTAAAATTTGCAGGCAAGTGGATGGATTTAGAGAATATCCTCCTGAGAGAGGTATCACAAACCCAGAAAAATAAGCAGGGAATGAACTCACTCAGTAGTAGATTTAGACAAACAAACAAGAAAAAAGCAAAGCATGTCCAAGCTGAAAACTACAACCACTGAACAGCTTGGGATCAAAAACATCTTGGACTGACTCCTTGGTTCCCACTCCCCCTAGAGGAACATCTGACTCAGTCTTGAAGTTGCGGGGAGAAAACTGGATCTGCCACGAGTGGAGGCTAAATTAAGCAATATTGGTACAGTGGGACCTTTGGACTGCCTGCCACCTGCCCAGAGAGGGGATGGGGAGTTGTGGAGAAGAATGACCTGTTGTGGTGGGAAAAGGAAGGGACTTTGAATAAGGATACACAAGGATAGAAAGTGTGACTTCTTTGTTCATAATAATAAAATAAAAAACATAAAAGTTAAAAAAAAGAAAAAGGATAAAAGAATTTAACAAACAAACCTGGAAAGAGGGACGTGGTAGGAGGGAGGAACATATTGAGATGCTGTAGTGCAGTCATCACTTCACAGTATAGCTATCTCTCATATCATAAGTGATGCTTCAGGAAATTGATTATGTAACACTTCATAAAGCTAAAATTGAAAACGATTGATTGAAATTTCATCATTTTTATGTTTTCTCTAGCTTTAGATTTCCCTTCACAATTCTCCTTACCTCTTTAACCCTTCTTTTAAAGAATTCTAAAAGAATATCTATTAATTATCTGACTAGAAAATTACACATATAACGTGATTAATCTTTGTAGTCAATCAGGTATTGAGCTTAATATCAAATTCTGAAAATAACATGCTTTGTTGTCATCACTATTTTATTGATCAAAAATTTTAAAAATTCTCTCCAATGAATTATATATGTATTGCAAACATCATTTTTCTATGGTTCCAGTTTGCAAGGGCAAAAGGCTAATGAAAAAGGCTGAATATTTAACAAATGAGAAATATTGATTACATGATGAAATTTACTTATGTTTCCATATAAGATTATAATGGTCAAGATACTATTTTGCCTGTAAAATACTTTTCACTAAGATGGCTAGGTGATCTTTAATGTAAACTTGACTAGATTCAGAAACATGATGGAAGCATAATTTATGGTTTAGATATGAAGATGTTTAAGTACTGATTTTAGTGAAGAGTAAAGTCTTTTATGAATGTGGGCTGCACCTTACTATGGGTTATGTTATAGACTAAATAAAGAGGAAGAAGCAAGTTGAAGAGTAACATTTTCATTATCTTCTTCCTGTAAATTTTGATAAAATAGTTATGTGATGCCAACATTAAAATGCTCTTAATCAGTTTTTGACTTAGCAGAACTTTTGTTTTCTTTGTAGGTATACTGTGCATCACAGAAATTTTATTTTTTCTAGAAAACCAAATACATATGGAATAAAGGTAAATAAACTCATAAACCCTTGAACTGTGGCAAGAATCTTAAATAAAAAGTCTTTAAAATTTCACTTAGGACAAATACACTGAGTCCCAGAAAAGAGGCAAGGGTGAGTTTGTGTCCATATGTCTTTTCTCTGGAAAAAGAGACATTTAAAAATCTTATTGATCTTTCTTCTATAAAAAAAAATAATTAATAAAATTTTCAGGGTTTTAAATGTCACAAGGAAATAGTATGCACTTATTTAAAAGAAAAAATTTATTGTTAGGCCAGCAGGAAAAGCGTTAAATAATGCACACAGCAGAAAATGTAGTGTAAAATATAATAAACTGGAGAATTCATCACTTTATGATAAATTTATTTGTAAATGACTATATTAATATTTGAGAAACAGAAAAATTTTATTATGTATAAAATTTAAATTGAAATTTCAACCTTATTCTGTACTTAGCCCATTTATTCTCAGAGTGTCTTCACCCAATGTCATCTTAGTTTCATCCAGATGTGCTTGCAACAATGGACTGCAGCAAGCTAACAGAAAGTCTTGAATATAGAGAAACTAGATATAAGCAGCGTAAGAATGGACTACCACACATGCATGGACTGGAGTATACAATTCTTGAAAATCAAAAAAAATGATAAGTTAGGACAAAAATAAAATTTGTGTGAGAATTTTTGAACAAATAATATGTATTTGATGTTACTTTTGTTGAGTATAAATTGATAATATCCTTCTACATTATAACATATGACTGTCAAACTTCAGATGAAGTCCAGAAGATGCTTGAATATTCTCAGTGAACTGAAGCTGTGATTTATACAAACTTTCTAATCAGGAGTAAAAAGGGATATGACATAGGTAGAAATATGGAAGATGTCTGAATTTTTATCCAGGTAGAATTAGCTCGAAGAAACTAAGCATACTCTCTAAGTACTGTACACATTTTCTTTTCTCACTAAGTTTCAGGAAGAGCCAATTTTTCATAATTTAATAATGGTAATTACAGTGATTTTTATGAAAAAAACCTGTGCTTTTCATAATAAGATAAAATGTTTTGTTTATTTAAGTCCATTAGTTCAGTTAATACTTTGTTCTTTCATGAAACTCAATGACATTTTGAACAGATATATTCCATTTGTCACAGGAAATAATATTATCTATGACAACTCACTGAATGTTCTTATGCAAATTATTTTCTGTAATGGCCAAACAACTGGGAAAATGCCAAGTCATCCTGAGTAGAGCAGAGGTCTCCCACGCTTCTGACACTCCCCAGGGAAAGCAGTGCTTGGACTTCTTCTTCCCATCTTAGGGTTCTTTGCATTTTTAAACTACACTGTCATGTGGATTTGGTGTGTATTTTATCATACAGTACTCATTATAATACATTCACTTAATCTGGAAAGGTTTCTATTTTATATTCAGTCATCTTGGAAATGTAATTATTCTGGCTGTGTGCCCCTCTGACAGCAAAATTGCAAGTTAGCATGATAAATTTGTACAATGATCTTGGAAAAGAGAGAAGATAAAACAAGAGAAAAAACATTTGCATAGCAACTTCTCAAGAATAGCATTAGATGTCAAATAAAGCATAAATCCTTTCTCATATAGATGAATTTTCTCCTGTAACTTATTTATCTTGGCATGTTTCCTTTGAAATAGTATTTGATGTATTTTATTTTGCAAATGAATATTTTCTTGTAAAAAATATGATTATTAAGGTTTTTGTTTTCTGTGTTATAAACAGATAATCTGAATATGCAAAACATTATAACTATAAAAGGTATTAGAGGTAAATCAGTAAGACTCTGTTCTGAAAAACTTTTATGAAATGATAGAATAGAATGTGTAACACTGTGCAATGCTAATCTATAAAGCTACATAATCCAGACATTGATAAATGGTGGTTATGATTACTGCTAGACAGTAACTACAAGAAACTATAAAATGATGCTTGCTTACCTTTTCAAAATACCATTGTCTGTATCTCCTGATAATTCTGCCATTCTAGGAAAGCCTTATGCTTGATGTTTTCTTGCAGACTGTCTTTGAGCATGGTTGTTCTATTTTCTTTATAAAATTATGTATAAATATTTTTATATATTAAATCATGTAATCAAATCTTCAAAATTTATTTACTTCAAATTTATTTACTTCAAAGTTAATAAATACCCTAAAGATGCACAGTCACACTCCAACTATGTTCATACCAGCGTTATTTGTAATAGCAAGAACCTGGAAGCAACCTAGATGTCCCTCAACTGAAGAATGGATTAACAAACTGTGGTACATCTACACAATGGAAAACTACTCAGCAGTAAGAAAAAATGATATCCTAAAATTTGCAGGCAAATGGATGGATTTAGAGAATATCCTCCTGAGCGAGGTATCACAAACCCAGAAAGATAAGCAGGGGATGTACTCACTCATTAGTGGATCTAAAGGAACAAACAAACAAACAAGAAAAAAAGCAAAGCATGCCCAAACTGCAAATTACAACCACTGAACAGCTTGGGATCAGAAATAACCTGGACTGGACTGACTCCTTGGATCCCACTCCCCCTAGAGGAACACTTTACTCACTCTTGAGGGAGTGGGGAGAAAACTGGATCTGCCAGGAGTGGAGGCTAAACTAAGCATTATTGGGACAGTGGGACCATGGGACTGCCTGCCGCCTGCCCAGGGAGGAGATGGGGAGTTGTGGAGAAGAGAGAATGAACTGATGTGTTGGGAGGGGGAAGAGACCTTGAATAAGGATATACAAGGATAGAAAGTGTGACTTCTTTGTTAATAATAATAATAAATTTCAACACATTTTTTTCAGAACTTGAAAGAATAATAATTTAATATAGAAAAAACAAAATCCTTGGATAGCTAAAACAATCTACAATAATAAATGAACTTCCAGGTGTATCTCATTTATTTATTTCAAGCTTTAGTCTAGAGCTATAGTAATTTTAACTACATGGTATTGGCATAAAAGCAGATACCTTGACCAATGGAATCAAATCAAAGACCCCAAAATAAATCTACACACCTATGGACACAGGAGTTTTGGTAAAAAATACAGAAAGACATATTGGAAAAAAAGTATCTTCAACAAATGAGGCTTATCTTTTTTTTTTGAGTATAGTATATGTTTACTGTGTACAAGTACTGTTCTGTCTTCTTTAAATACAATGATTCACCAAATACTCCAGGTTTATAAACAGGAAATCTTAAGTAATTACTAACTATGTCAATTGGGGAAGAATTATAATCATGAAAATAAAACTTTAGGGAACAATAGTAAGAATATTTTATGAAAGACTATGTGGAAAATGCACTTTTTATATATTTATTATTTGGTGATTTTACACCATGCACCCCATCAAACTCAGTTATCAGTCCTCTCACATTCATACCCACTCTTATGGTCTCCCCATTTACAAAACCACCCATTCATGCTGCTCATTTACTTACTGGAGCATAAATAAGGTCTCTGTGGCCAGACCCATAAAGAAATGTATAGTATTTTCTGTAACCATGAAGCCTAAACTTTTGGGGAAATATTTTTAGGTCAGATACATGCCCTATCATCCAAGTTTTGCATCATCAGTGTGTGGTATTCTGTAACAGGGCTTTATATTCAACCTCAAAATGGTAATCTAAGGATATACCAATAATCTATATTGTTTGTGGAGTTATTTGGTATATCCAGGCAAACCATTCAAAAGGAGATTTCTTCTGACCTGAACCTGTATTTTTGTTAGTGTATACTTGTTGGGAGCATTTTTAGCCTAAAATCTTAACTCTATAGGTATAATTTTAAGTAAATATAAAATAATACGATTCCTTAAAGCTTTATCAAATATCTTTGATGTTGTATGTCTCTCATTGACACCTCTTTCATCAATGCCCTCCCTTAATCCTTGCCTTTTATCGTATATTGCACATACTAACTCACATGTATTTTTCAGTTACACGTCAAATTCAACTTTCCCCCTATGTCCTCAACTTGTAGTCCTTTTATCGATTCCTGTTGCATGGGAATTTGAGAATTTTTAATTAGGAACCACAGATTAGAAACAAAGTTTCTGGCAGTTTTTGTCTTTGAGTCTGAGTTACCTTACTCAGTATTTTCATTTCTAGGTCCATTTATTTATCATTAACTTTCACAATTGCAATTTTCTTTACATATGAATTTTATGTCATTGTGTATATATGCCACATTTTTCTTTGCCCAGTTTTCTGCAGAAGGAAGTTTAAGTGTTCTCCATTCCATTGATATTGTGAAGACATCAACTATGGGATTTCTGAGCATGAATCTGTGTAGTAAAATTATGAGTTCTTTGAACATCTGTTGGACAATATGCTAGGTTGCTTTTTGCTTTTGAGAGGATTTCCCATGCTGAATTCCAGAGTCACTATTCTGATTTACATTTCCACAGTGAAAATGAATGAGGGTTCCTCTTTTATCACACCTTTGTCAGTATTTGTTTTCCATTGTTTTATTGGTCTTAGCTATTTTGACTGAAGTGAGATAAAATATCAAATTGTTAGTATCAATTGCTAATAACTGTTGATGATATGATTGTATACATAAGTGACCCACAAAATTCTTTGAAGGAACTGCTACAGCTGATAAACACCTTCAGCAATGAAGCAGGATACAAGATTTACTCAAAGAAATCAGTAGCCCTTCTATACACTAAAGATAGAAGAGCTGAAAAAGAAATAAGGGAAACATTACCCTTTATAATAGCTGCAAATAGTATTAAATACCTTGGAGTAACTATAATCAAAGAAGTAACAGACCTATTTGACAAAAATTTTAAATCACTGAAGAAAGAAATTGAAGAGGATATTAGAAAATGGAAAGCTCTCCCATGTTCCTGGATTGGTAGGATCAACATAGTAAAAATGGCAATTCTACCAAAGGCAATCTACAGATTCAATGCACTGCCCATCAAAATCCCAACACAATATTCTTGGACCTTGAAAGAACAATACTCAATTTCATTGGGAATAACAGGAAAGCCAAGATAGATAAGATAATTTTACTCAACCAAAGAACCTCAGGAGGTATCACCATCCCTGACTTCAAGTTATACTATAGAGCTACAGTAATTGTTCATTAGCAATTCTTAATTGCTAAGGCTAGGGATTACATTTGGAATAATTTATTAGACATTTTTTATTTTTTTCCATTAAGATACTTGTTTAAATGTCTTTTTTCAATTTGGTCATTTGTTTCCTTGATTCTTTGTGTTTTGAGTTTTTCCATATTTTAGATATTAATTCACTGACAGAGACATAATTGGTGGATATTCTCTAGCAACAAGGGAGATCTTTCCATTGTCTGATATCCTCTTCAATTTCTTTCTTTGGTGTTTAAAAATTTGTCAAATAGATCTCTTACTTCTTAGGCTATAGTTACTCCAAGGAATTTAATGCTATTTGAGGTGAATATAAAGGGAAATGTTTCTCTTATTTCTTTTCAGCCCTTTTGTCTTTAGTGTATAGGAGGGATACTGATTTCTTTGAGTTAATCTTATATCCTGCTACATTACTGAAGGTGTTCATCAGCTGCAGAAGTTTCTTTGTAGAATTTTGTGGATCACTTATGTATACAATTATATCATCTGCAAGTGTAGCTTCACTTCTTTTCCAATTTGTTTCTCTTTTTATTCTCTTATTGCTTTAGATAAAACTTCAAGAACTATATTGAGTAGATAAGGGGAGAGAGGACATCCTTGTCTAGTTCCTGATTTTAGTGGGATTGCTCTGGGTTTTTCCCCATTAAGTTTGATCTTGGCTGTCGGCTTTTTGTAAATCATCTTTATTATATTTAGATATTTTCCCGGCATTCCTGATCTATAAAGAGTTTTATCATAAAGGAGTGTTAGATTTTTTAAAGGCTTTTTCAGCATCTAAGGATGTGATCATATGTTTTTTTTTTTCCTTCAGTTTGTATGAATGATGGATGACATTTACAGTTTTTTTGTATGTTGAACCATCCCTGCAATTGAGGGATGAAGCCTACTTGGTCATGGTTGATGATATTTTTTATATATTGTATTCAGTTTGCCCAAATTCTGTTGAGAATTTTAGCATCAATATTCATGAGAGAAATTGGTCTGTAATTCTCCTTCTTTGTTGTGTCTTTGAGTGGCTTGAGTGTTAGGGTAATTGTGGCCTCATAAAAGGAATTTGGCAATATTTCTTCAGTTTCTACTGTGTGAAATAGTTTGAGGAGTAATGGTAGTAATTCTTCTTTCAATGTCTGTTAAAATTCTGCACTGAAAACATCTGGACCTGAACTTTCTTTTTTTTGGGGGGGGGTGCTTTTAATGACAGCTTCAATTTCCTTAAGTGTTATAGGTCTGTTTAGGTAATTAATCTGTTCTTCATTTAATTTTGGTAAATGGAACCCATACAAAAAGTTGTCCATTTCTTCTTGGTTTTCCATTTTTGTGAAATATAGATTTTCAAAGTATGTCCTGATAATTCTCTGAATTTCCTGGAGTCTGTTGCTATGTCCCCCTTTTCATTTCTGATTTGATTTGGATACTCTCTCTCTGCATTTGGTTAGTTTGGATAAAAGTTTGTCTGTATTGTTGACTTTCTCAATGAACCAACTCTTTGATTCATTGATACTTTGTATTGTTCTTTTTTGTTTCAATTGTATTAATTTCAGCCCTAATTTTGGCTATTTCCTGTGGGCTACTGCTTCTTGGTGAGTTTGTTTCTAATTGTTGTAAGGCTTTCAGCTATGCTGTTAGTTCTCTAGTGTGGGATATCTCTAGGCTTTTCATATAGACATCTAGTGCTATGAATTTCCCTCTTAAGACTCCTTTCATTGTGTCTCACAAGTTTGGGTACATTGTGCATTCATTTTCATTAAATTCTAAGAAGACTTTGATTTCTTTCTTAATTTCTTCCTTTATGCAGAGGTGGTTCAGCTGAGTGATGTTTAGTTTCTAGGAGTTGGTAGGGTTTCTTTGATTTTTGATGTTGTTGAACTCTAACTTTCAGCCCTGGTGGTCTGATATGATACAAGGGATTATTTTCATTTTTGTGTCTGTTGATATTTGCTTTATGACTAATTATGTGGTCAATTTTTGAGAAAATTCCATGAGGAGCTGAGAAATATGTATATTTTTGCATTTGCATGGAAACTTCTGTAACTATCTATTAAATCCATTTGCATCATAACCTCTGTTAGCCTCCTTATTTCTCTTTTGAGTCTTTTTCTGGTTGACCTATCCAGGGGTGAAAGTGGAGTATTGAAGTCCCCACCATTAGGGTGTGACAATTGATGTGTGATTTGAGCTTTACCAGTGTTTCTTTAACATAAATTGTTGCCCTTTTATTAGGAGTATAAATATTCAGGATTGAAATCACCTCTTGACCAATTTGTCCTGTGATGAATAAGTAATGTCCATTTTAACTGGTTTTAGTTTAAAATCTACTTTGTTAGATATTAGAATGGCATCTCCAGCTTGTTTCTTAGAGCCATTCGATTGGAAATTCTTTTCCAACCCTTTAGTCTGAGGCTGTGTCTGTCTTTGTGGTTGAAGTGTGTTTCTTGTATGTAGCAGAAGGATGACTTTTGTTTTTCTATCCATCTTGCTAGTGTGTGTCTTTTTATAGGTGTGTTGATTCCACTGATATTAAGAGATATTAGGGACCACTGATTGATGTTTCCTGCTATTTTTAGTGGGAGCTTGTATGTATTTTCTTTCTTTGGGCTTTTATTCTGTGGGATTATTGAATGTTTGTGGTTTCATGGGTGTATCTGGAATCCTTAGGTTGGAGTTTTCCCTCTATTGCTTTCTGGAACTCTGGATAGCTAGATAGGTATTGTTTCAGTCTCACTTGTCATGAAATATCCTATTTACTCCATCTATGGTGATTCATAATTTTCCTGGGTGTAGTAGTCTAGGTTGGCAGACATGATTTCTTAGTGTCTGTATAACTTCTGACCAAGCCCTTCTTGCTTTCAACATTTCCATTGAATAGTAAGGAGTTATTTGGATGGGTCTGCCTTTATAGGTAAGCTGGCCCTTTTCTTTTGATGCTCTTAAAAATTTTTGTTCTGTATGTTTTGTGGTTTAATCATTATGGCAAACAGACTTCTTTTGGAGTCATATCTATTTGCTGTTTTGTAAGCTTTTTGTATCTTTATAGGCATTTTCTTCTTTAAGTTAGGAAATTTTTCTTCTATGTTATTTTAAAATATTTTATCTGTGACTTTGAGCTGGTATATTCTCCTTCTTCTATTGCTATTATTCTCAATTTAGGTCTTTTCATGGTGCCTAAGATTTCCTGAATATATTTGTGTTATGAATTTTTTGATTTTGGTGTTTTCTTTGTCTTAGGTGTCTATTTCTCCTACTGAGTTATAGACTCCATCGATTCTCTCTTCCATCTCTTGGAATCTGAGGTTATGCTTGTATATGTAGTTCCAGCTCTTTTCTTCAGATTATCTATTTCCACCTTTGCCTCATTTTGTGCTTTTTTATTGTTTCTATTTCAATTTTTTAGTTCTTGTAATATTTCTTTCATTTTTTGGGTCACCTTTTCTTGATTTTCTTTCAAAAATTTCTTCTTTTCATCCCATTTTTTGTTTCTATTTTCTTATTTTTCTTTAAGGGAGTTTTTTTTATATCTTCTTTGAAAGCTTCAATAATCTTCATAAAGATGTTTTTGGTGTTGCTTCCTTCTGCTTCCTCTTCATTGCTCTGTTCAGGTCTTGTAGTTGTAGAACCACCACTTTCTTCTGGAGTTGCCTTGTTGTTCTTTATATTATAATATATATATTTTTGCACTGGCGTCTGCCCATGGCTTCAGTGGTTCAGGATTAGGTGGGTCCTGGTCAGTTGTGTCCAGAGGACTTTGTGTCTTCTGACTTCTTTGAGAAAGGTGTCTGTTGATCTCTTACTCTGCTCTGGACAAGGGTCTGAATTTCAAATCCTCATTCCTTCTCTGCTGACATAATTTGCCAAGGAGGTGGAGCCCAGCCATGCAAGGTCTCCTCCTTAAGGTGTGCCTGGAGAAGCCCCTTGCAGCCAAACCCTAGCTCCTGTTTGCTATGGAGAGCTGAAATTCAGCTCTAGATATTGACCCTCATCCTGGAGTGGGACTCTGCATATGGGTGGTCACTTCTGGATGTAGTCTCAATTTTAAAGGCCTTAGTCCTTCTCTGCTGATGTACTTTGCCCTTGATTATTTTCTATGAATAGTTTAACAATTACAACTCAAAAATTTAATATAAAGAATAAGAACCCTTAAAGAAATGAAAAAAAAAATTGACAAAGTTCAATGAGATCTGTGGTAGCCGGAATGAGACTCAGAGACAAATATTGGAGGAAGGCTGAAATATTAGAGAGAGGAAGAACCACAGTCAGTTCTCACCCAGTGATCTTGCAACTTCAACAGCCTCAATCCTGGTCACTTCTGCCAGTCCCTTCTGCCAGTCTCTTCTCCCAGTTGCTTCTGTCTCTCTGGATTTCTAAAAGTCCTTATATGCCCTATTCCATCCAGATTAGGATTAAAGGTATGTAGCCTTGAACTCACAGAAATGGAAGAAATTCTATCTCTGGAGTTTGGGATAAAGAGTATAGGTCACCACTCTGAGGGCTTTCTCTGTGCTGGGATTAATGATGTGTGTGATTGTCTCTCAGCTGTTTATCCTTGTATTCAAGGATCTGAGCTGTCTGCCTAGGATTTGACTGGGTGTATTTTCCCTTAATATTCAGATTTTATTAATTATGTAATATATATCCACAGGGATCATAATAAAAGCACTGAGGATATTGGCCCTGGAAGGAAATAAATCAAAAAGTAAAGGCTATTTATGACAAACTAATAGCCAACATTATGCCATAAATTGGAAAAACTGAGACTATTTATCTAAACTATGGGATGGTATAAGAGTGCCTACTCCATCCACTACTATTCAGTATTATGCCATCAGTATTCAGTAGAGAAATCACATATGGTGAAGAAGTAAAATGGATGCAAATCAGAAAGGAAGAACTAAAATTGCCTGTACTTGTAGATGACCCCATAGACTGTAGAAGAAAAGTAGTAGAATGGACTAATAGTCTCCATAAAAAAACAAGAAATTTAGGGTGTTTCAATGAAAAATTTTTAGAAAATTTAGCTTCATTAGTAAAAGAAACAGTCAAAAATTCTGACACATAGCATGTCTTGCAACAAAACATCAGATTCTCACTATGAACTTCTAATATTTCACTAAATATTTGTCTCCTTGAGATTGTTTTTTTCTTAATGCATGATTTCCCTTACCATCCCAGTTCAAAATTTAACCTGCTTTGTCATACCTTCTGTGACATTGTCCTCAAGTCTGGCAGTGCTCCACGCTCCACAGCTATAGGATGGCGCTCACTGCTTCTGGTAAAATTGTCTCAGAGCTCTTATCAAAATAGCTGCCTTTTCTATCATTTCATTTTACGGTGCAGTCTGTATTCAGTTTTTTCCTATCTCTAATGAAGTAATACCTGAGGTAATTAGAGCCTAAATATTTTATATCCTTATTACCTGCAAGAATATGTGACAAAATTTATTGTCAAGTACTTTGAAATGAAATCTTATCTATTTTTATCATCTCATCTTCTAATAACTACTTCCAAAACTATAGTTTGGCAGTGTTACTTCTTAAAGTCAGATTCTATAAAAATGATGAAACAATTAGGATCAGTAACTATCTCTTACCTCTAAAGGCATATAATTATATTCTTCTAAGATACAATGAAGTTTAACCACTAGAACATTACTTCTGGTTTGATTTTAAAAAACCTGTTGCATAAAAAAGTATAAAATACATTATATGAAATATTTTATATCAAGATAAGATTTCAAAACAACTTGAAAAATTATTAATTTCAAAATGGAAACTATTTGTATTTTATATAACTGATTTGAATTTCAGTGCATTTTAAACTCTCACTTTAACATTTGTCATTGTTATTTTTTGAAATTATAGGTAGCCAAGATACTGCAGAGTCCAACGATCAATTTAGAAACTTGTTGCTAAGAATGTTCATCTCTTATGAATGTTCAAGTTGTCTTCCTCTATAATAAATAATTAGTGGTCTCACTGTGTGATAAAATTATTTATTTCATAAAAAGAGTTTTATGAGATTAAAGCCATTATACTTCATCTTTAATTTGCATTAATATTTTAAATTAAATTTCTTATCAGTATTATTTTAAAAATTAGCAAAAGTTTTTTGAAACTTTTATATAACTTTGAACTTTGCAGTAATTCTTTTATTATGGATAAAAAAATTACATTTTAATGGATGATATTAGTTTAAAAACATTGTTCTTGGTCTCAAGTCATACTTCAAAACTCCATTTCCATTTTTGTTTCCTTCTAATCAAATTGCTAACTAAAAACCTAGGCTAAATTCAGAGGTGTTTCTAAGGAAAGAAGACAGCAATCTTGTTCATGCTGGTTTGATTTTGGCAGTTTCCTCTGTTTCTGTTTGCTTGACAGGTGACAGAATTTATTTTCATTAACATTTAACACTTTGAGCTACATACTTAATGTTTTTGTGAAGAGAAAAATCTCACTGGTTTTATTTCTGTTGTATTATATCAGATTTTCCCCATCCAATAGAAGGTCAGGAGAGAAAGCTAAAAATGCCGTAATATCGTTGGCACAGTATGCTGCACTGTCTCTAGAGAGTTTATGAAGGTTTGCCAAAAGCAATAAAAGATATGTATCCACTCAGGTTTTCCTTTAAATTCCAATTGTAGATTCAACACTCGATAAATGTTTATTTGACATGCAATTTATGATACATTGTTTAGAATAAATATTTGAGCATTAGTAGCCAAGTACTCAAATTATATCAACTTGACTTGTATTTCTTATTTCTTAACTATCCATGTTTGAAAATTGTGTGGTTGACATTGGTGAATAAATATGTATATAATTAATAACTTTTCTCTTCACCCAACATGAAACAATAAATAAGGACAAAAACACATATAATAATGGGATATATAGTCAATGACATAAACATTAATTTATATTGCTTTTAACATCTTAAACTCATTGTACACCAGCCACCAGTCATTTTAAACTATAGCAGTCCACATTATGTGCATAGTTAAAACATTTTCAATCATAGGGGCTTGGTTGAATATAGTAATATAGGCTTTCAATCCTACTACTTAGGTAGATGCAGCATTGTGGGAAATTCAAGGTCAGAGCCATAGTGAACCTGACTTGAGCTAGGCATTTAAGATTAAGTCTCAAAATAAAAAGCAAACAAAAATGTATATGTGAGTATGTTAAATTATCACTCATTCCTGATGTGCCTAAATTAGTAAATTTGGTTTAATCAATCAGGTGTTATGTACTCCTAATGTGTGTGTCTGCTAATAGAATGTACTTTCAGCTATTTACCTAACATATCTACTGATACAGACATAAGGTAAATAATTTAGTCCATAACTAACATTAACATAAAATTCACTTCAAATGTGTAAGATTATTTATTCATATATACGCAGGTAGATGTGTATATTTATATGTGTCAAAAATTCATGTAATGTGTAAGCCATTTCCTTCTGGGTGTAACATTAACTATTATTAAAAATTTGGCTGATTTTAAAATAGATATGGTCTAATGCAACAAAGGCTAGTGGGAAGTCTTGAGAAATGATCCCTCCACAAGAAATGTGTGCCATTATCTAAAGAAAACTTAAATCAGATCTTCAGGCACAGTAGGGAAAACAATTTGCTCTAGGAATGAAAACCCAGATTCAGTTTGACTTTCAATCTCTTACATAGCTGAGTCTAAACAAATGTTCTGAAGATTTAGAATCCCAACCTTTCTCATTTGCTTGCCTAACATTCCTCTAAGAAGCAGAATGTCACTTTGAGTTTACCCACTCAATCTAATTTTGCATTTTATTTTTAATTTTCTCTATCACTGACCCATGGTTTAAGGTTTAAAAAAGTGAAAAATTATTTTTAGTCTGTTATAGAAATACTTTGGTTATCAGATCAGAATTAGAGAGTTAAATTGTGTGAAATTGTTATTTCATCTTTGTGCTGAGGGAGGACCACACAGGCACTAGGTCATGTTTTTACAGTCAACTTCCAATAGACACTTCGCTTCTGAGAAAGCTGACCTAGCAGGATTTTTTTTTTAGAAAAAAACATCAAGTGGTACTAGCACATTGCCACCAACATTAGTATTCTATTTTTTAATTTATAGACTACTTAATTAACAATGTGCTGTAGCTGAGTGA
Source organism: Sigmodon hispidus (assembly GCA_004025045.1). Classification (NCBI taxonomy): domain Eukaryota; kingdom Metazoa; phylum Chordata; class Mammalia; order Rodentia; family Cricetidae; genus Sigmodon; species Sigmodon hispidus. The sequence continues at coordinate 20,003 of PVIH01015198.1, forward strand.
CAGAGCCACAGACATTCACAAAATATTTCCTGATGATAATTATTTGCTGATTAGATACTAGTAAGAGTGATATCACACACTAATTTCAAAAAGGAAATTAAAAAAACATGTAGTAACTATAAAACTCTGGAATTTTATAAATTTGGCAAACTGAGATCACACTAGAGGAGCCAAAAATAACAAATACAAAGGATGAGGTGCATACAAAAATGAAGCAGGGTAATAGGGAAGAGATCACACTTGATATAACACTACTTTTCAGACCCTCTTTGGGAAGTGTGACTATCATCTACCAAAGGGTCAGGAAGATGGCACACCATAAAGTCCAAGAATAAAACCACCTACATATAGAACTTTTTAGGTAATAACCAATAGATTCTTTTCTGATTCTTTAGGAGGCCAGCTCAGTATTCTATCCACACTTATATCATAAGTAACTTATATCATAGCACCTATATAACAGTGTGAATCCACTAGAACACTGTCAGGAGTTACTGGGAATCATGTTCAGAATTGCCATGGAAACCTGCTAGGACATGAGAATCATCAGAGAATCACTCTTAGTTAAATAATTACTCTTCAGATAAACTATTCAACCATCTTTCCTCTGATTCCTGATATTGGAAATAGACTCTGTAAATGTTTCTTTTTATAACAGGCATAGTTAGCCTTAAGTGACCCATAGTGACCACAAGGAGCTCACTGCAGGAGGAATGACTTTCTCTTCCTAGTTAGTGGCAATGCACTGTTCTTTCTATTCCTGTGATGATTGTATTTGTGTGTGTGTGTGTGTGTGTGTGTGTGTGTGTGTGTGTGTGTGTGTGTGTGTGAGTTCTGATTGGACTCTGAGTTACTTCAAGGCGTTCTTAGGAATAAATTCAAAATGAATAATATAAGTATTTTCCTGAGACTGAGACACTTCAGACAAGTGTGAAACTACTGTTTTAAGGAGTTGAAAAGATTGACTTTTTTTCTGCAGAAAGATCAGTTACATCTTGCCAAGTAATAATGAGTTTCTCATATTTACAGAAATATAAACATATGCAGAAGAAGGTGTAAGGATACTGAGTAGCTAAAAGGGTGGCCTGTCAGTTACAACCTGACATTTTTCACAAGCCAGTCAGTCATCTCAACATCTCATGTGTTTCTTCCTGCATATTTATTACTTGTCAGCTGGCTTTCCTGGCTCTGAAAGAGGGAAGCAGAAGTCAGTTATTCTTTTCTGCTTGTTTCCTTTGGGCTTCCTCTTTTCTCTTCACCCTTCCAGGGGTATCATCCTTCCATAGCAGTAACATAGTTCACATTGTAGATTTTTCAAATTCTGCAGAAAAAAATACCTCTCACATAGCAACACCAACCATCTGGCCCCTGGCTACAGCTTATCTCCAAAGACTTTCTCCCCTGGACTCCTTGGGACTATTCTTTTTAAAATTTTTTTTTTTAATAGAACAAAGTCTCATTTTATTTTTCCTTTGTTTTCAGAGCTTTATATTGTTAGTAAAAGATGCCACCAGTAGTTGAGGTCTCTCCATGACTTCCTTTCTTTCATTTCATACAGAAATTGTGACCAGATTTTAATCTGAAAAAATAAGTGAATATACATAATAATCTGGATAAAGACAGAGGCAGCTAAGACCCAGACCCTGGACCTTGAGTCCAAGATGTAGATAACAGCCCAAATAAGCCAGACTTCATCATGTCTCATGAATGGACTGGAATATGAGATGTGGCTCCAAAGATTAAAAAGACTCTTTGCTTACATCAAAGAGCTAAGACTAGCTTATAAACTCCATATGAATAGGAATTGTCAAAAATAAGAGACTGCTACTAGCAACCTGAGTGCACTTGAAAGTATCCCACATTTTAAAGCCACTTACCATTGTTACCCAAAATCTAGACTTAGGAGATACTGGGAGAATAGTACAGTTAAACAAATTCTTGATTCCCATAATTGTGTAATCATAAAGGACAATGTTTCAATTCACTGTTTCTGATCATTTGTTGCATAGCTGTGGAAGCAAGTATGCATACTTTTTTTTTTTTTTTTTTAGGAACTGCATTCATGGTAGAACCATTGAGCTCTCAAAACTGACATTTTAATATGTCTATTATGATTCTGCTGTCTTACTAAGAATATATCTAAGTGTTATCTATATAAAATTGCATTTATCATTTATGGGTTCTATTTTTGTTTTGTTACTGCAGTTATAACACAGTTCTTTACCATTATTAAAACAGTTCTATTATCTACATTGTAAACATAAATAATACAAACTGACTCACTTATAAGTCTGTGCAATTGAGAATAGCTATTTTTAGTATTTACAGAGTTAGAATAACTACAAACTTATACTTTTTGTGTTGTAGATATAGGCTCATATGTATAATGATACATTGTCTATAATGAATCTATAAAAGATTATGTACAAAATAATATGTCTTTTGGAAATGTATTTTATGAATAAAAACATTCTTATAATATATTCTTTTAAATTTTTATAAAAAAGAGCCCAATTAATTACTCTATGTATAACATAGCTAATATTTGGTAACTGATTAAGGATTAGAAACAGCCCATTATCTCAAATCAGGCAAGCATTTTGATTAGCTTAATATTTCTCAAAAGTTTATGCTTAAAATTTATTTTTTACTTTTGTTTGACAAATAATAATTACATACATATATTTGTGGCATCATATTTTAAAATATTTTTTAATTTTTTAATTTATTTTTTAATAAAGTCTCATTTTTTTTAATCTATGTATCCCCTTGTTCAAACTCCCTTCCCTCTCCCACACCTCCCAGTCACTCTATCTTCTCCCCATCTCCTTATCTTCTTCCCAGCAAGGGCAGGAGGTCCCAAGGTCCCAAGGTCGCTTAGTTCAGCATCCACTCCAGGCAGATCCACTTTGCTTATCCCAACATCAAGAGTGGGTCAGGTGTTCCTCTGGAAGGAATGGGATACAAGGTGCTTTGGATCCCAAGCTGTTCAGTGGTTGTGGTTTGGAGCTTGGGTGTGTCTTGCTTTTAATTAAAGTCCAATAATGTGTGAGTACATCCCCTGCTTATCATTCTGGGTTTGTGATACCTCGCTCAGGAGGATATTCTCCAAATCCATGCATTTGCCTGTGAATTTTATGATATCATTTTTTCTTACTGCTGAGTATTAACAGCATACAAATTCACTTGAAAATTTATTGCTCTTAAATATTCGTGTAAGTGAATCTCTATGATTTTTCCAAAATAATTTTTAAGAATTTTAAAAACTTTTACTCATTCACATGAACCTATGAATTGATATAATGCCGTAATTCTTGTCTTGTTCATGCAGCTATCTTAAGGAGAGACTGTTTCACAATTGTATTTCTTGTGTTCTGGCTCTTAACAATCCTTAATTTCCAACTTGTACAAGAGCTCTGAAATAGATGTTGGGTCTGGGCTCCCCATCACTGCTGATTGTGAAATTATATCCAGTACAATGTTCTATAAAAGTCTTTATTTGCTGTAAATAGAAATTTCTTTGATGAGAAGCTATAGTTGTGCTTACAATGGGTATAAAGATAAAATTTAGAATATAGTGAAGAATTATACTGGTATAGCAAAGTGGTTGTAGTAGACGTTTATAGAGTGACAGGCAGGGACGGGAGGGGGAAGGGCATTTGAACAAGGGGATACATGGATAAAATATGAGACTTTATTTGTAATAAATAAAAAATAAAAGTAAAGTTTATGACTCCACTACCCCTAGTAAGCTGGTAAGGTTTACAGTACCTGTCAGCATTTCCCTACTATTGATTGGGCCTCAAGCCCAGTCAGACAGCTTTCTATTGTCACCAATAAGGGAGTACTACTTCTGTCTCTTTTATACCTGTTGCCATGCTGGTGTTTGAATCTCCTTGTTTAATGTAGAGTGGGTCAGACCTAAAACTCTATAGATATTAACAGCAAAAATGAACTCATCATGTTTTATTATATGTATGTTTAGATGTATATATATTATATATAAGTGAATATATAATATATATCTACATATACACATAGAGAAATGCAGTAAGGTAAAATCTATTGCAATTGAATATAAAAATGTAAAAAAATAATGAAAATGTCTTAATATTTCATAAATAATTTACATTATCAAGAGATAAGAGAAGTGTTTAAATTAGTTTTCAATTTACTTTGTAACAATTCTATGTTGTTTCCAAAATATTTCTTAATGAACATTCCTACACACTTACTCTTCAATGTTTTTCTGACATACAACAGAAATAGAGGTAGAATTTGGTTAAAGCAAAATTCTACCAGTGGTACTTAAATTAATTATTTGTGCACTCCTGGCACTAATAGTTTACCTCTATAAAATTGGGGTTTACGTAAACTCAATTATATCACTGTGTTCTACCTCAAACTTGCATTTTTGGAAAATAAAAAAAGCATTCTGAAGCATTTGACCCCATCACTATGGCATTTAGCATGTAAATAAATACAAACTGGATGAGTTTGTGGTTCTGCTCCACCTTTCTCTGACTTGACTACCATTTTTTTACAAACACTGTGCTTGCATCTTTCTCTCAAACCTAAAAAGCCACATAGAAGTTACTTTCATTGAAGAAGAAGAATGCAATTTGGGATTTTCTGGAAGAATTGCGTTTTTTATACCCAGTCATAAAAGTAGATAGTAGCTGTTGTTAGCTACAAAGTCACAAGATTTCACTTACTTTGAACATCTAAGAACAAAGGTTGCAACAAGAGAAACACACCAAAAAATATGCCAGTGAGTGACAATGACATTAGGGGAAGCCCAGTAAATATCTCAGAGAGCACTGTAAGTTCATCTAATTAATTATCCTAAATGTCCTCTTTTCAGAAATTTTTATTGATGTCAAACCTGATACAACAAACTATGCACACATGATTATGGCCCTAATTGTAGCTCTTAACTTTTGATATCAGGAGGAAAGAATCTGCTCATTGTGAGTTTCTTCTCCAAGAGAATACTAGTAGTTTTGCCAATTTTTCATTTTCATCAATACTTCACCTTCTTTTCACTTAGACTATATTATGTTGTAAACAAAGAATAGAATACTTTGAATAGAAGTCAGTATTTAACAACTATTTTTCAGTATTCAACTGTGAAGACATACTCAGAATGAACAATAGTGAGGAACCCTTCCAACTCTGCATCTGCAATTGATAGAAAAGAAAATTGTTGCATTTGCCATTTTCCTTGTGATGTTTAGTTTGTTCTTGATTTCATTTCTGAATTTCCTTTCTGTTCTAAATTATAGTGGCTTTTTTATGGAGAAGGCATCAATGTATGGTGTCAAGTGCCATGGCCATCAGAAAGAACTTGTACAGTTTGAACCCTAGATCTCAACCTGTAATATAAATGACCTAGAATGATGTCAATCATTTTACATCTTGGTATTACTTTCTGCTAATTCACATCTAAACCATGGGGCTAAGTGACATGTTTAAGATCATTGCTGTGGAATACTTCTTTTGCACACTGTAAAGATTTGTTACTCATATTGGTTTAATAAAATGCTGATTAGTCAGTAGCTAGGCAGGAAGTAGGGGCAGGACCAGACTAGAAGAATTTTGGGAAGAGGAAAGGAAGAGCAGCACACCTAGCCAGACACAGAGGAATCTAGTTGAGAATGCTGCACTGAAGAAAAGCTACCAAACTACATGGCTAAATATGGATTAGAATTATGGGTTAACTTAAGTGTACAAGCTAGATAGTAGTAAGCATGAACTAGTAGCTCAGCAGTTGTAATAATATTAAACCTCCAAGTCAATTATCTCAGAAGCATCTGCTGGGCATTTGAGAGTTTCTTCCAGGTCAGAAACTTCTGACTACACAGTACATATTGCATTGGCTTTGATATTGTTTGATAATGTTGATAGCATTTCTTGTTCTGCATCTATTCTATCTTATACTTAAAATTTTGGTTATACACCACAACCACTGAACAGCTTGGGATCAGAAACAGCCTGGACTGACCCTTCGGGTCCCACTCCACCTAGAGGAACACCTGACTCACTCTTGAAGGAGGGGGGATAAAACTGGATTTGCCAGGAGTGGAGACTGAACTAAGCATTATTGGATCAGTGGGACCATGGGACTGCCTGCTGCCTGCCCAGGAAGGGAATGGGGAGTTGTGGAGAAGAAAAAAATGACCTGATGTGGTGAGAGGGGGAAGGGACCTTGAATAAGGAAATACAGAGATAGAAAAAAAAAATTCAGAGGGAAAGCTGAACACAAAGTAATTGTATGTGTAGCAAATTATTTGCATTATCACCCTTGATAAGTCATGCTTATGATTTTCTTTATAGTTATTGTTAACTTATCAGCATTTTAAATTCAATTTACTGTTTTTCTTGATAAATACAAAATAAATAAAGAGAAAAAAATTTGGTTATACAATGAAGCTTTTTTTAAATTTCATTGTAAACACAAAATGTTTATAATATTTCATTGTTTAATTAGCAATCATTTGGGGCAAATTAGTTTTTCAATATTTTCTATACCCAAAGACATTATTTTAGAGCATTTTTTTATGATGACTTTTTTTTTTTTTTTTTAGACAAGTCCTTTCTATGCAATCTCAGCTGTTCTGGATCTCCCTATGAAAAATAGGTTGGCTCAAACACATAGAGACCTTCCTTTTTCTGCCTTCCAAAAGATGGGATGAAAGGCATGTGTCACCACTTTTCATGATAACTCATTTTTAACAGAAGTATTTTAATCCAGTCTAGTTAGTCCCCAGAAATTTTGATTGACTTAGAGAAAGGCTTGAGTTTATTCTTATAGCCTTCATGTTTATTTTTCATAGGGTATTTTAGAATCATTGTGATAAATATATTTTATATTATATAGTACATATATTATATATGTGTGTGTTATATATAATACACACTGGAACACACTCACTTTCTGGGATAAACCATATCTTCATTAACTGATGCGATTTGTATTTTCTCATTTAAAAAAAATCTTGTTGATCTAATTTTAAGCTCCCCAAAAGGTGCAGTAGATTAATCTTTGTGAATTTTATTTATTTATTTATTTATTTGTTTGTTTGTTTCTTTAAAGAAAGGCCCCTTTTTCCATGTATTTCGCTGCTCTCCCATTGTTTCCTATTCCCAATCCCTCCCAGTCTGCCTTCAGCCTCCCCCTACCTCATTACCTGATCTCCACCCCAAAAAGGGCAGGAGTTCCCAAGATGGGTCAGCTCAGTATGGTGCTTCCACTTCAGGCAGGTCTGTTTTTCTCATCCCAATATCAAGGCTGAGTTAGGTACTCCTCTGCAGGGAATGGGCTCCAATGTGCCAGCTCATTTACAAGAACACAATCTCATTCTTTCACTTGAGGCTCTACGTACTGCTCATGCTAATCAACAGGTGCCTACTCTTTAAGGCCTTAGCTCTTTGTCTATGGTTCCTGATGGACTGTTCTTGATTCATTCTACTCTCCAGAGCTCCAGGCAGCCGTCTCTGTGGGACTCCTCCTCATACTCCTTTCATTTCTCTAATCTCTCTTTTCTAAGAGTGAATGGCAGATTTCAAATATTAAGAAGCATTAAAGGACATTCAAGTTGAAATATTTTCTTTTCTCATATAACATCTTTCAAAAATATTTCCCCTTTATTGAAAACATTCTATATTTAAAGTGGATTATAGAAGTATCTGTTGTTTTTTTATTGTATCTTTAGATGTTTGTTTTTTTCTCATCATCTTTTACCCAACAATTTATTATTTTCAGTCACTGTATGTGCTGCTTAAAATCTGTCAATTATGTCTTTAATTGTAATAGTATATCAGTCTCTTTAAAATATTCATTCTCTTTTAAAATTCAAAGTTTTTTTTTTTTTAAATTCAAACTCAACTGCAGGGTCCTCTAAAAAAATCAAAATTCTTTCTTACTGTAAGAGAAAAGAACCATGGATATAGTTATGAAGAATGAATCTTATTTCGTCTTAATAATAAAATCCCAGAAACAGATATAGGGGTAAATGCTAAAAGACCAGAGAGATAAAAGAGGAAGCCACAGACACACTCTTATCTCCCCACATCCTCAGCCAAAAAGAGCCCAGCTCCTGTCTCCCCACTGCCTTATCAATTTCTGTTTCCTGCTCTCAAGTGCTAGATTAAAGGTGTGTGTCAGCACTGCCTGGCCTCTATGGTTAACTATTGGCTCTGTTCTCCAGGCAAGCCTCCTTTGTTAGAGTATAAACAAAACATTACCACATAGTCACAATGAAATCAAAGGAAATCCAATGTCCAAAAATGTAAATAATGCAGCATCCAATGTCTGTGATTTACTCATAATCTTCTCTGTTCTTCTATGGGTCAATTCTATATCTCTGCCCTCTACAGCACACTAACCTCTTGTCATATATGTAGGCCCTGGCTGGTGCCATTCCAGAGCTGCTGCTCTTCTTGGTGGTCATGCCATAATACTAGCATCTCCAAAATTCTGGAGTCTGCTGCTGCAACTGAGCCAATATCTGCTGCAGCCTCACCAGTAGTCACCCATAGACTCTCTTTAATGGTGCCAAGCTTCAACTTTTCTGGAAGACCCTTCAGTGGTAGGCCTTCAACTGTTTTGCCAATGGTTTTTCCTAGACAATCACAGTGCTAAACTCAGTAACTTTTTAGGACCAGTAATGTTTAGGGGACTCATAATCTCAAATGCAGCTGCCATCAAAAGATACCACCTAGGTTGGCTTTGGAACACAGCTATGTGTGCTCTAAGGAGATATTTCCCAGAAGATTTTACTCACTATTGCTGATCTCTTTGTAATCACCACTATTTCTCAGCACCAAGCAACCAGAATTGACCATCCCAGAAAAGCAAAGGTTTCACTTGAGCTTCTCTCCATTCACAATTGTCCCAAAAAGAAAATGATGTGGTATCAACAATGAAAGAATATTCCCCTTGCTCCACATCCTCTCCAGCATAGGCTGTCATCTATGTTTTTGATCTTAGCCTTTTTGACAGGTATAAGGTGGTATCTCAATGTTGTTTGGATAAGAATTTCCGTGATGACTAAAGATGTTGAGCATTTGTTCAAGTGACTTTCAGTCATTTGTAATCCTTTGGCTGAGAATACTCTTTTTGGTTCTGAACTCCATTTTTTTTTTTTTTTGATTGGGTTGTTCAGGGATTGGGGCTCTATTTTCTTGAGTTCTCTATATCTTTTAGAGATCAGTCCTCTGTCACTTGTAGGATTGGTGAAAATCTATTCCCATTATATAGGCTGTTGTTTTGTTTTAATGACTGTTTCCTTTGCTTTACAGAAACTTCTCAGTTTCAGGAGATCCCACTTATTAATTGTTGTTATTGTCTGTACTATTGGTGTTATATTTAGGAAGTGGTGAACTGTGACAATGCATTGGAGGGTATTTTCCACTTTCTTTTCTATCAAGTTTAGTGTAGATGGTCTTATGTTGAGGTCTTTAATCCACTTGGATTTGAGTTTTGTGCAGGGTGACAGGCTTGGATCTATTTGCATTTATCTATACACTACCATCCAATTATGCCAACACCATTTGTTAAAGATACCATCTTTTTTCCATTGAATATTTTGGGCCTCTTTGTCAAAGATCAAGTGTTTATAGGTTTTTGGGTTAATGTCAGGATCTTCATTTTGATTCCATTGATCTACAAGTCTGTTATTATGCCAGTACAAGGCTATTTTTAGTACTGTAGCTCTGTACTTGAAACCAGGGATGGTAATTCATCCTGAGGTTCTTTTGCTGAGTAAAATTATTTTGGCAATCCTGGCTTTGCTGTTATACCAAATGAAAAGGAGTATTGTTCTTTCAGTGTCTAAAAAATTCTTGTTAGGATTTTGATGGAAAGTACATTGTATCTGTACATTGAATTTGGTAAGATTGTCATTTTTACTATGATGATCCTGCCTATGAAGGAGCATGAGAGATCTTTCCATTTTCTGATATCCTCTTGAATTTCATTCTTCAGTGATTTAAAGTTTTTGTCAAATAGATCTGTTACTTTTTTGGTTTTAGTGACTCCAAGGTATTTAATGCCATTTACAGCTATTATAAAGGGTGATGTGTCCCTTATTTCTTTTTCAGCACTTTTGTCTTTAGTGTAAAGGAAGGCTACTGATTGTTTTGAGCTAATCTTGTAATCTTGTACCTTCAGCTACATTGCTGAAGGTGTTTATCAGCTGTAGAAGCTTCCTGGTCAAATTTTGTGGGTCAATTATATATACAATCATATTATCTGCAAATAGAGATAATTTTACTTCTTCTTTTCCAATTTGTATCCCCTTAATCTCTTTTTGTTGTCTTATTGCTTTAGATAAAACTTCTAGAACTATATTGAATAATAAGGGAAGAGAGGACATTGTTGTCTAGTTCCTGATTTCAGTGGGATTACTTTGAGATTTTCTTCATTAAATTTGATGTTGACTGGCCTTCTTGCAAATCGCCTTTATTATATTTAAATATTTTCCCTGTATTCCTGATCTCTCCAGGACTTTTATCATAAAGGAATGTTAGATTTTGTATGAGGACTTTACAGCATCTAAGAATATATGACCATATGATTTTTCCTTAAGTTTGTTAATATGACGGATGACATTTACACTTTTTCATATGTTGAACCATCCCTGCATTTCTGGGATGAAGCCTACTTGATCATGGTGGATGAAGATTTTTATATGTTTTATATATGGTTTGACAAAATTTTGTTGAGACTTTTAGCATCAATATTTAAGAGGGAAATTGGTCTGTAATTCTGCTTCTTTGTTGCATCTGAGTGGCTTTGGTATTAGGGTAATTGTGGCCTCATAAAAAGCATTTGGTAATGTTCTTTCAGTTTCTACTCTGTGAAACAGTTTGAGGAGTAGTGGAAATAGCTCTTCGTTGAATTTCTGGTAAAACCCTGCACTGAAACCATCTGGACTGGGCTTCTTATACTTGGGAAGCTGTTAATGACAAATTCAATTTGCTTTAGGGTTATAGGTCTGTTTAGGTACTTTATCTAATCTTGATTTAATTTTGGTAAATTGTACTTGTCCAAAAACCTGTCCATTTCTTCAGGGTTTTCGATTTTTGTGGAATATAGATTTTCAAAGTATGACTTGATAATTTTCTTAATTTTCTGGGGGTCTGTTTTTATGTCCCCCTTTTCATTTCTGATTTTTTTTTTTTTTAATTTGGGTACTCTCTCTCTCTTCTTTTCGGTTAGTTTGGATAAGGGTTTATCTATCTTTTTGTCTTTCTCAGAGAAACAACTTTTAGATTCATTGATTTTTTTGTATTGTTCTCTTGGTTTCAGTTTTATTGATTTCAGCACTAAGTTTGATTATTTCTTGCCATCTACTCCTTCTGGGTGAGTTTGCTTCCAATTGTTCTAAGGCTTTCATCTGTGATGTTAGTTTTCTAATGTGGGATTTCTCTAGGTTTTTCATATAGGCATCTAGTACTATGAATTTCCCCCCTAAGACTGCTTTCATTGTGTTCCACAAGTTTGGGTACGTTGTGGATTCATTTTCATTAAATTCAAGGAAGACTTTGATTTCTTTCTTAATTTCCTCCTTGACCTAGAGGTGGTTCAGCTGAGTAATGTTTAATTTCCATGATTTGGTAGGCTTTCTTTGATTTTTGATGTTGTTGAACTCTAACTTTAGGCACTGGTAGTCTGATATAATACAGGGGACTATTTCCATTTTTTGTATCTATTGATATTTGCTTCATGACTAATTATGTGTTTAATTTTAGAGAATGTTCCATGAGGAGCTGAGAAATATATATATTCCTTTTTGTTTAGGTGGAAGCTTCTGTAAATATGTATTGAATCCATTTGCATCATAACCTAGGTTAGACTCCTTATTTGTCTGTTGAGTCTCTGTCTGGTTGACCTATCCAGGGGTGAAAGTGGGGTATTGAAGTCTCCCACTATGAGGGTGTTTGAATTGACTTGGGATTTGAGCTTTCCAGTGTTTCTTTTACATAGGTAGGTGCCCTTATATTAGGGGCATAAATATTCAGGATTGAAATCTCTTGTTAGTCAATTTTTCCTGAGATCAATATGTATTATCCATTCTGGTCTGTTTTAATTTATTTTAATTTGAAGGCTACTTTGTTAGATATTAGGATGGCAATACCAGCTTTTTTCTTTTTTTGCATCCTTTTTTTATTATTATGAATGAAGTCACATTTTCTATCTTTGTATATTCTTGTTCAAGATCCCTTCTCCTTCTCACCCCCTCCAGTCACACTCTCTTCTCCACATCTCCCTATCTCCTCCCCAGCAAGGTCAGGAGGTCCCAAGGTCCCAATGGCTCAAAATGGCTTATTTCAGCATCCACTCCTGGCAGATCCAGTTTCCTCCCCCCAACATCAAGACTGAGTCAGGTGGTCGGGCCTGGTTAGTACTCGGATGGGAACACCAGCTTTTTTCTTATGGCCATATTCTTTTACTCTGAGCCTGTGTTTATGTTTAAGGTTGAGGTGTGTTTTTGGTTGGCTTCTGTTTTTGTATTCATCGTGTTAGTGTGTGTCTTTTTATAGGTGAATTAATTCCATTGATGTTTAGGGATAATATGACCCCTTATAGTGTTTTTCTGTTATTTTTGGTGACAGGATGTGTGTATTTCCTTTCTTAAGGTTTTTATTCTGTGGGATTATTGACTGATTTTGGTTTTATGGGTGTATCTGCATTCCTTAGTTTGGAATTTTCCCTCAAGTGCTTTCTGTTTGCTGGATTTGTGGATAGGTATCATTTCACCTTGCCTTTGTGTGAAATATCTTGCTTACTCCACCTATGGTGATTAATAGCTTTGTTGGTATAGTAGTCAAGGTTTTCTGCCAAGCTGTTTTAGTATCTGTATAACTTCTGACCAGGATCTTCATGCTTTTACTGTTTCCATTGAATAGTCTGGCATTATTTTGATTGGTGTGCCTGTATAGATAATTTGGCGTCCCGGGACCAAGTGCTCTCTGCAGAGTCCCTGCGCACTCTGGAGCAGGGGCAGGTAAACTCTGCCCCTGACCATACCCACAGCTCCTGCTGAGGGAATTTGCACAGCTACCAACCACGACCTCGAACTGAGCGAACCAACAACTGCAGGGGTCTCTGAAAGAAAAAATCAGACCCTGACCAGAGAGGTGACAGGAGGCACACAAACCCGAGTGCCACAACTGACCCTGACCCATCTAATCGTGAACCACTGAAGCCATGGGCAAACGTCAGTGCAAAAAATTACATAATAATACAAAGGACAACATGGTAACTCCAGAAGAGAGTGGCGATCTTACAAATACAAGACCTGAACTGAGCAATGAAGAGGAAACACAAGGAAACAACACCAAAAATTCCTTTTTGATGATCATCGAAGCTCTAAAAGAAGATATGAAAAAAAGCCTTAAAGAAATAGAAGAAAATACAAACAAAAAATTGGAAGAGATGAACAAATCTATGATAATTTGGCCCTTTTCCTTTGCAGCTCTTAATATATTTTCCTAATTCTGTATGTTTTGTGGCTTAATTCTTATATGGAGAGGAGACTTTTGGGAAGTCTATTTTATTTGGTGTTCTGTAAGCTTCTTATATCTTTATAAGCACTTTCTTCTTTAGATTAAGAAAGGTTTCTTCTATGATTTTATTGAATACATTATCTGTGCCTTTGAGCTGGTATTCTTCTACTTCTTCTATTCCTATTATTGTCAAGTTTGGTCTTTACATGGTGTCCCAAATTTTCTGAATGTTTCGTGTTATGTCTTTTTTGGTTTTGGTGTTTTTGTTGAGTGATTTTTCTATTTACACTGCTAATTCTTTCACTCCATATATTCTCTCTTCTATCTGTTGGATTCTGCTGCTTATATTTGTATCTATAGTTCCAGATTGTTTCTTCAGATTCTCTATTTTATCCGTTGCTTCATTTTGTGCCTTCTTTATTGTTTCTGTTTCAGTTTTTAGTTTCTGAGATGGTTCTTTCATTTGTTTGATTTCTCTTTCTTGGTTTTCATTCAAGGAATTTTTTTAACTCTTCCAATTATTTAGTTGTTTGTTCGTCTATTTCAAGGTACTTTTTATATCCTACTTTAAGGCTTCTATAATCCTCATAAAGGTGTTGAATCCTTCTATTTCCTCTTCACTGCTCTGTTCAGGTCTTGTTGTTGTAGAAACATCAGTTTTTTCTGGCGATGCCTTGTGGTTCTTTATATTGTTATATGTATTCTTGTACATACATATGCCCATTGCTTCCTTTATTTACTCTTAGTTATGTCTTTTGGAATCTTAGTTCATTTTAGCTACAGGGGTTGTGTATCTCCTGCCTGCTCTGGAATTGGAGTCTGTACAATTTCTTTCTCTGGTCAGGTCACAGGATCCTTGTTGTCTGAAGCCACTCTGACTTAGACACCATTGGATCACTCTGTTCAGAGAGAAATCCATTCCTCTGTGATGATGCAGCCTGTCTTGAAGGCTGGGCTCAAGTGTCTGTGATGTGACCCCTTGAATTGCTGGGGAAGGCTTCTGTCAGCCTGCGTCCAGAGCAGCCTGTGAGTGAGGTCAAATCCCAGACTTTGGCTCTGGCCTCTGGGATGAGATCCACAGAAGGCCCAAGGGCTGGACCTTGCCCACTTCTCACTCCACGCTGAACCTGGGATCTTCACTGTGTAAAGCCTCCTGACTCCCACTCTGCCTCAGAGACCATGGGGTCATGCTGTTCAGAGAGACATCAGTCCCTCTGTGATGGTGTCAGAACAATATATTTTAATTAAAGTTCCCTCCTCTCAGATGATATTAGCTTGTGTCAAGTTGACATAAAACTATCCAGCACAATACACATGAATGTTTTTGATTATTATATAATTAACAATTTCATTTGAAGCAAGGAAATAAGTATATTAATTATAAGCAGTGGTTTTCAGTTATTTATACATAGCGTTTATTGATAGTAATATTTTTTTTTTACTTGAATCCTATTGTCAAACGTCATGTCCTAAAATTTTCTACAGAAGTACAAATATTTACTAATTTAAATTGTTAATCTAATACTGGGGAACTACTTAAATAGAGTGATACTTAAAGTCAATTGGTAGCTACCTATATATTTCACTTTTACTAAATTTGGAGAAATAAATGATTAGCCCTTCATATTTTTAGAACAAGGCTGAGTCTCATTTGTCAATGGGCCAGGAATATAATAAACAATATCTTTATGAATTGCTATTTAGATAAAGTCTAAAAGTATTCATACATTTTTGGAAGGCTGGTATTAATGTTAATCTCACAGTGAATTTGTACAATGTAGTCCAAATTCCAACCTTTGAACTTGTTTTCTTTAAAATTTTTTAAGTTGATTAAGAAAGTTTTATAAATTATATCAAATTGATATATTGTGAAATCTCCTTTTTTTAATGATTCCTATATTTTAACATATGTAAAGAAAGAAACCTACTGTAATCTCAAAATCTATAATTGTTAACATGTTTAAGTCTCTCATATGAGAACTGAGCATTTTATTAAAATTACAAACACACACAGACTAGTATATTTTACATAGTATGGTCAAAATTACATCACTGCAACTTATAGCTGTATGACATTACAGATTTACTGTCATTTTGTGATAACATTTAATTATCTTGAAAATTCTGAACCACTCTTTGATGATACCTCTGGTTAAAGCTTTTTCATAATGACAGGTTGACCAAATGTAATCAACTAATCTTGGTTCAATTGATTTTTATCTGAACATCTGCCAAAATATTTCTTTTAAGACTTATTGTATTTATTGTGGCAAAGAAATGATAGATCGCCTTGCCCTAGGTCTAGTTTGTTTAGTTCATTTTTCTGATTATTTAAGTATTCATGTTTTGCATTTTTAATTATTTTATTGCTAACAACATTATATATACAGCTTTTTAATGTCCTCATATTAACTTGAGATACCTTACAGAATACATACAATGTGATCAATAAAAGTATATTAAATATAAAGAGAATATTAGAATCTAACTTATATTTGTATTTAGGATGGGTAGAAATAAATGGAGTTGGATTTACATATATGAAAGACACACACCCATTCACATACATATACAAACACACACATATACACACAAACACACATATGGAGAGACAGAGAGAGAGAGAGAGGGGGAGAGAGAGAGAGAGATTATCTAAATTGCTCTATTATCAATACAAATTCAGGAGTTGCATAATTTGGTGAGAACCTGATAAAGCAAAGAAAGGGAGTGCCTTTTTTAGAGTTTCCAGACCAGAAATGGAAAGACTAAAATCCTGTGAATTTCAAAGTCTATTTCTTCCTGTGGCTCTGAATCCATATCCCGACTCATCCATATTCTGTATGACTAATTCTTGTCCACCAGTCATTGGTTGTGCTACTGCTACCTAATTCTAAGTTAACTTAGTTAAGACAGTTTTGGGGAGTCACTGTGCAATCAAATAATCCACAAAACACACACACATACAAGCACATGCAACTACAATCAGTGATAAAAGAAGTAAAAATTGGAAAACAAAAACCAAGAAGAGGTATATGAAAGCATATGGAGAGAAGAAAAATGGGGGATATTATGTAATTGTAATATAATCTCAAAGTACATTCAATTTCAAAAATAAAATTAAATATTTATAGCAAAAAAACCAACAAATAAAACAAAATAACAGAAAAGAAATAAAACAGCTTAGTTACATTGAAACCAAGGTACAAATATCTACTGTAATCTATAACAAAGTACATTTAGTTCTTTTTTTGTTTTACAAATAAAATATAATTCAAAGAAAACAACTTACATACTATGTAAGACAAACTTTGTACTTCAAATCAGATGAGTACCTGTAAGTGAGATCAACCTTGATGGTCCACAGAATTTATTCTCTGGATCTTACATAGACATGGTGCAGCCCTTTGTGATGATTAATTTCAAATGTCAACTTGATTTGAGGAAGAAATATCGAGGCTATTAGTGATGTGAATATTTGGTTGAGTCTTTTGGGGGAATTTCTAAAGAGGTTTGACTGAGGAAGAAAGATCTCACCTTTCTTTGGGTGCCACCATTTTGTCCTGGATGGAAGAAAGAAAGAACACAGTTAGGTCAAGACTGATATTTCCCTTCCCCTATTCCTGCTAAGCATCATGGACGCTGCTCCTGTTACCATGCCTTTTCATTCTTCCCTATATTTATTAAAAATATTCTTTTCTCATACAATGTATACTGATTACTTTCCTCTTCCTCCCTCCTCCCAGTTCCTCTGTATAGGCTGGCCTGCCTCAAGTTGTGCTGGGGTAAAGGTGCCAGAGAAGTTGTGATGTTGGGCAACCATTGCAAATACAACTTGAGACCCACTTCACAAGAGGGAGCCCAGATGTGTGTGACACTGCCTGGAAAGCCTGGAACCAGAGGATAGATAGCCTAGATAACCATGATAAAACAAAACAAAAATGGCAGAAAAGTCAATGAAATGATTTTCAGTGATTTTCTGCATAGTGATAGATGAGGGCCTAGCATAATCATTCTCAGAAAGGCTCCATTCAGCCACAGATAGGAGCAAATGCTGAAACCTGAAGCCAAACATTAGAGGGAACTCAGAAAACCCCCACCACAGATGAGGAGAAAGGATTATAGGATCCAGTGGGGCCAAAGACACTAGGAGAACACAGCCCACAGAATCAATTGACCAAGGTTCATAGTAGCTAACCAAGAGTATAGTGACAATCAAGGAGCCCGTTTGCGTCTGGCCTAGGTTTTCCATATATGTTTTACAAATGTATAGCTTTGTATTCTTTTCGGAACCCTAATATTAGAATTAAAAGTGTATCTTCGACTATTTTGCCTGCTTTTGGAACTTTTTATGTAGCCTTCATATGACGGTATATTCCTAGTATTATTATAATTTGCTATGTCATGTTTAGTTTACATCCCTGTGAAACCTGCTATTTTCTGAAGGGAAACAGCAGGGGTAGAGGGTGACAAAGGCTGGGAAAAGAAGCAGAAAGGGAAACTCTGTTTGAGAAAGATTATATAAGAGAACAATAAAAAATCCTTCTTGGCAAAAACTACTAAACTGAAAGGTATAATATATATGCAGAGGCCCTGGTGAAGAAATATGAAGGCCTCATGTTTTTGCTTCACTCTCCTTGAATTCAGATGAGCTTTACTCATTTGATTAAGCGAGCTTTGTTCTCCTGTTTACGTCATCCGTGTTGACTCTTACATTCATTCTTTGCTCTCTTTCATGGGCTCTGAGGGAACGGATTTGATGGAGATCTCCCTTTAGAACTTTGTGCTCCAAAGTTGTAAGAAACTTTTAGTAAGATATGCTTTCATATCAATGTGAAAAGGTACCAAACTTTGTACGTTAGTCTCTCATTTAGCAGGTGAAAGCATTTTGTTATTTTAATTTGATTTCAACTTCACAAGATTCACATTTAATGTAAAGGAAGGAATTATAATATAAATCTACAATTTTAGCAGAAAATTGTAATGATGAAAGTACAGATCAAATAGTAAATATAAAGAGAAATGAGAAGAAGTTGTTAGAGTGTCACAAACATCTACTGGATTTATGAAGTGCATATAACTTGGTGTACAGAGAAAAATAGACACAATTTCTTGTGATTTCTACAAATGGAAAGAAAAGAGAAAATGTAATAAATTTAAACATATTATTTGAGGATGATGAAATTTTTGTGTTATTAAAATTAGTTACATGACTCATAATTATATAAAAATTGATAATTATATAAGATTAGTGCTGAACACATAGAAAAAATAAACTAACTTATTACTGTTGATGACTATGGGAAAAATTCATATAGTCACATATCTAGTGTAGTATTACAAATGAGACTCAGAGCTAATTATCAGGGGAAGGCTGAAATATCAGAGAGAGGAAGCACCACAGTCAATTCTCACCCAGCAGTCTTGCCACTTCCTCAGCCTCGTTCCTAGTCACGTCTGTCAGTCATTTCTGACAGTAGCTTCTCCCAATGCTCTCTTTTCTCTGGGTTCTTATAAGCCTTTATATATTTATTTAGGTTAGGATTAAAGGCATGTAACCTTGAACTCACAGAAACAGAAGAAGTTCTGTCTCTGAAGTTGTGGAATCAAGGGTGGAGGTCACCACTCCAAGCTCTCCCTGTGTTGGGATTGAAGGTGTTTGTGTCTGAGCTGGAGAGATGGCTCAGAGGTTAAGAGCACTGACTGCTCTTCCAGGGGACTGGGGTACAATTCACAGTTGCACACATGGAAGCTTAAAACTGTCTGTAGTTCCAATTCGAGGCAAATAAATAAATAAAAAGTTAAAACAAAGTCTTTAAAAGGGGGGGGGGCTGGAGAGATGGCTCAGCAGTTAAGGGCACTGACTGTTCCTCCAGAGGACCTGAGTTCGATTCCCAGCATCCACATGGCAGCTAACAACTGTCTATAATTCCAGGATCTGACACCATTACACAATTGTACATGCATGGAAAACCACCAATTCACATAAAATAAAAATAAATATTAAAAAAAAGAATTTCCTGAGCTGTCTGCCTAGGATTTGACTGGGTGCTCTCTCCCCAATATTCAGGTTTTATTAAATGTGTAATATATATCTGCAATCTAGACATTTGGTGTACATTTTACTGAATAAACTGCATATAGTTATTATATGATGTTTTCCTTTGAATTGCATTATTTCTTTCAAATTGAAACATTTGCTCCAAAAGAAAAGCATATGTTCAAGAGCATCAGAAGACCACAAAAGGTCACATGTCAGACAGAATAAGAATTTAGAAAATTCTTGAGGAATGTCATCCAGCAGGATCAAAATAGTAAATAATATCTGTGTATGAGAATTCTGAGCACCAAGATGAGAAAGACTATTATACTACTTGAAAACTCCATACTGCATTGCAGGATAACAGGCTTCCAGGACTCTGCATTAGGTTGTATCTCCCCCAAAAAAATGTCTATTATAAAATGCCAATACACATATGAAATTTAAAAATGACAAAATATACACTACTCTTCATTGCATAATATGTGTGACCAGAGTATTTCCAAAGGATGTTTTGGTTTTGCTCAAATCCTGAATTTATACTTCATATTTATAACTAGCAAATATTTTAGTTGTCTTTGCAAATGAAAAGGGAACATTTTACTAGCTTACTTATTAGTTATTATATTTTTGTTAATAAGTAAGATGTGTAAATAAGTGATATGTAAAGTCAAATATCAAAACCATATGTATGTTAATAATAAAAGCAATTTGTAGTTTGTTTCTACTGTTTAGATTGAGAAGAATATTTTCCAGCTTTTACTCAAGTCATGTATTTCATATAGTCACATATGGTCTATAGAAATCAAGTGCTTTTCAATTTGTCAAAAAATACAAATATTTTTTCTACTGTTTAGTCTAGATAATGATATAAACTTACGCATTTTACCACATGTGTTTACTACTCTGAAAAGAATACTTCAACTATAGGCAATTTTATCTACAAACATTATGTCAATGAGTTCATACTGGCAGAAATATCTTAGTAATCTACCAAAGTGTGATAGTAAATAAAATCAATCTGAAATAATATTAAATATCAGAAAATAACTAAAATATGTGAGACTTTATACATTTGATTTTATTTGACTTAACTATATTTTTAGATACTTAAATTTTGATAATGTCTGATGTTATGCTATAAATATTTTGAACATAGAAAAATGAACATTGATATCAGAAAAGAGAAGTTCTTAGTCACAGGTGTCTAGATAAAGAGAACCAATAAAATAAGCATATTAAAGTGGATTTATCAGCATAATAAAGTCTGGGTTGCTCACACAGTGGCTGCCTCACACTGCAGAGACTTAGATCACATGGCTGGGTGTCTGTGGAGTCTGACACTGAAGGCCTGCAGGACTTTTGGAGACACACTGATATGAAGCAAAATCCAAAATGTGAGGAAAATGTATTTTATTATAAGTGAGGTCAATGAAAAAGTAAGAGAGCATATAAGCTTTCAAGTAAAAATGAAGGTATAATGATTGCTATTGTTCCTGTCTTGGTTATACAATCATTTCTTCTTTTATTTTTTATTATGAATAAAGTCACATTTTCTATCCATGTAGAGCCTTATCCAAGGTCCCTTCCCTCTCCAACCCCCTCAGTTCACTCTCAGTTCTCCACATCTCCCCATCTCCTCCCAAGCATGGGGAGGAGGTCCTAAGGTCCCAATATTGCTCAGTTCAGCCTCCACTCATGGCAGATCCAGTTATCTCCCCCCCAACAAAGAGACTAAGTCAGGTGTTCCTCTAGGGGGAGTGTGATTCAAGGTGTCAGTCCTAGGTGATTCAGATCCCAAGTTGTTCAGTGGTTGTGGTTTGAAGCTTGGACATGCTTTGCATTTTTCTTTTTTGTTTAAAGTACACTAATGAATGAGTAAAACCCCTGCTTATTTTTCTGGGTTTGAGATACCTCGTTCAATAGAATATTCTCCAAATCCATCCATTTGCCTGTGAATTTTAGGATATCATTTTTTCTTACTGCTGAGTAGTACTCCATTGTGGAGATGTACCACAGTTTGTTAATCGATTCTTCAGTTGAGGGACAACTAGGTTGTTTCCAGGTTCTTGATAATACGAATAATGCTGCTATGAACATAGTTGAGCTAATACCTTTGGAGTGTGATTGTGCATCTTTAGGGTATACACCCAGAAGTGGTATTGCTGGGTCCTTGGGGAGATTGATTCTCAATTTTATGAGAAACTGCCTTATTGCATTCCAAAGTGGCTGAACAAGCTTACACTCCCACTAACAATGCAGAAGTGTTCCACTTGCTCTGCATCTTCTCCAGCATAGGCTGTTCTCTGTGTCTTTTATCTTAACCAATCTAACAGATGTCAGGTGGTATCTCAAAGTTGTTTTGATTTGCATTGCTCTGATAGCTAAAGATGATGAACACTTTTTCAGGTGCCTTTCAGCCATTCATAATTCTTCTGCTGAGAATTCCCTTTTTAGATCTGAACCCCATTTTTATTTGGGATGTTCAAGGTTTTGGGCTCTAGATTCTTGAGTCCTTTATATATCTTAGAGATCAGTCCTCTATCACTTGTAGGGTTGGTGAAAAGCTTTTCCCATTTTGTAGGCTGTCCTTTTGTCCTATTGACAGTGTCCTTGGCTTTAGAAAAGCTTCTCAGTTTCAGGAGATCCCACTTATTGATTGTTGGTCTTAGTGTCTGTGCCACTGGTGTTATATTTAGGAAATGGTTGCCTGTGCCAATTAATAGAAGCATATTTCCCCTTTCTTTTCTATCAAGTTTAAAGTGGCTGGGTTTATGTTGAGGTCTTTGATTCACTTGGATTTGAGTTTTGTGCAGGTTGACAGGCTTGGATGTATTTGCATTTTTCTACACACCACCATTCAGCTATGCCAACACCATTTGTTAAATATACTATCCCTTTTCCATTGAATAATTTGGGCCTCTTTGTCAAAGATCAGGTGTTTATACGTTTTTGGGTTAATGTCTGGATCCTCAATTCTATTCCATTGATCCACAAGTCTGTTTTTATGCCAGTACCAGGCTGGTTTTATTACTGTAGCTCTATAGTATAATTTGAAGTCAGGGATGGTGATGCCTCCTGAGGTTCTTTTGTTGAGCAAAATTGTTTTGGCAATCCTGGCTTTCCTGTTATTCCAAATGAAATTGAGTATTGTTCTTTCAATGTCCAAAATATATTGTGTTGGGATTTTGATGGACAGTGCATTGAATCTGTAGATTGATTTTGGTAGAATTGCCATTTTACTATGTTGATCCTACCTATCCAGGAACATGGGAGAGCTTTTCATTTTCTGATATCCTCTTTATTTTCTTTCTTTAGTGATTTAAAATTTTTGTCAAATAGATTTGTTACTTCTTTGGTTATAGTTACTCCAAGGTATTTATTTGCAGCTATTATGAAGGGTGATATTTATCTTATTTCTTTTTCAGCTCTTCTATCTTTAGTGTATGGAAGGGCTACTGATTTTTTTGAGTTAATCTTGTATCCTGCTACATTGCTGAAAGTGTTTATCAGCCATAGCAGCTCCTTGGAATTTTCTTGTGGGTCACTTATGTATACAATCATATCATCTGCAAATAGAGATAGTTTCACTTCTTCTTTTCCAATTTGTATCTCCTTAATCTCCTTTCATTCTCTTATTGCTTTAGCTAAAACTTTGAGAGCTATATTGAATAGAAAAGGGGAGAGAGGACATCCTTGTCTAGTTCCTGATTTTAGTGGGATTGCTTTGAGTTATTCTCCATTAAGTTTGATACTGGCTGTCGGCTTCTTGAAAATCACTTTTATTATATTTAGGTATTCTTCCTGTATTCCTGATTTCTCCAGGGCTTTATTCATAAAGGAGTGTTAGATTTTGTCAAAGGCTTTTTCAGTATCTAAGGATATGTGCCTTTCAGCCATTTGCAATTCTTCTGCTGAAAATTCCCTTTTTAGTTCTAAACCCCATTTTTTTAATTGGGTTATTCAAGGTTTAGGGATCATAATTCTTGAGTTCTCTATAAATTAGAGACTAATCCTATACCACTTGTAGGGTTGGTGAAAATCTTTTCCCATTCTGTAGGCTGTTGTTTTGTCCTATTGACAGTGTCTTTGGCTTAAAAGGAACTTCTCAGTTTCAGAAGGTCCAACTTATTGATTGTTGTTCTTAGTGTCTGTGCCACTGGTGTTATATTTAGGAAGTGGTCGTCTGTACCAATTTATAGAATGGTATTTGCCACTTTCTTTTCTATCTCGTTCAGAGTGACTGATTTATGTTGAGGTCTTTGATCCACTTGGATTTGAGTTGGATCTATTTGCATTTTTCTACACACTACCAACCAGCTATGACAACATTATTTGTTTAAAATACTATCTTTTTTCCATTGAATATTTTGGGCCTCTTTGTCAAAGATCAGGTGTTTATAGGTTTCTAGATTAATGGCTAGATCCTCAATTCTTTTCCTTGATCCTAAAATCAGTTTTTATGCCAGTACCAGGCTGTTTTATTACTGTAGCTCTATAGTATAACTTGAAGTCAGGGATGTTGATGACTCCTGAGATTCTTTTGTTGAGCAAAATTGTTTTGGCAATACTGGCTCTTCTGCTATTCCAAATGAAATTGGATATTGTTCTTTCAAGATCTGAAAAATATTGTGTTGGGATTTTGATGGGCAGTGCCTTGAATCTGTAGATTGCTTTTGGCAGAATTGCCATTTTTACTATGTTGATCCTACCTATCCAGGAACATGAGAGAACTTTCCATTTTCTGATATCCTCTTCAATTTCTTTCTTCAGTGATTTAAAGCTTTTGTCAAATTGATCTGTTACTTCTTTGGTTATAGTTACTCCAAGGTATTTAATGCTATTTGCAACTATTATAAAGCGTGATGTTTCCCTTATTTCTTTTTTACCCTTTTCATCTTTAGTGTATAGAAGAGCTAATGATTTATTTGAGTTAATCTTGTATACTTCTACATTGCTGAAGTTGTTTATCAGTTGTAAAAGTTCCTTGGTAGAATTTTGTGGGTCCCTTATGTATACAATCTTATCACCTGCAAGTAGAGACAGTTTTACTTCTTTTTTTTTTTAGTCTTATGGGTCTTTTATTTACACACATGTGTATCTGTCGTTCCATGAATAGACTTGGAAAAATGTACTGGCCTTGAACATTTCATGCATGGAAGGGATGGGTAGGGTAAGAAATAAATAAGTGGTTCCTCAGCTCCTTTGTCCTGGCACAACTCGGTGGGAAGAAGGGCAGCGGCATGACTGTAGTGGCTCAGGGCTGCAGGAGTTGTGGGAAGACAAGGAAAGACCAGTTTTACTTCTTCTTTTCCAATTTGTATCCCATTAATCTCCTTTTGTTCTCTTATTGCTTTAGCTAAAACTTTGAGAATAATACTGAATTGATAAGGGAAGAAAGGAGATCCTTGCCTAGTTCCTGAGTTTTATGTGACTGCTTTGAGTTTTTTTCCTTTTAGTTTGAGGTTGGTTGTTGTCTTTCTTTAAATGGCCTTTATTATATTGAGTTATTTTCCCTGTATTTCTGATCTCTCCAGATCTTTTATCATAAAGGAGTGTTGGATTTTGTCAAAGGCTTTTTCAGCATCTAAGGATATGATCATGAAGTTTTTGTTTCCTTGAGTTATTTGTATGGTGGTTGATCCTAAGGATCCTAGATACACCAAAGAAACCACAAAAAATAAATAATCCCACAGAAGAATAGCCCAAAGAAAGGAAATACATACAAGCTACCACCAGAAATGCAGGAAATATCAATCAATGGTCACTAACATCCCTTAATATCAATGAATTCAACTCACCTATAAAAAGACACTCACTAACAAGATGGATGTAAAAACAGAAGCCAGTCTTCTGTTTCACACAAGAAATACACCTCAACCCCAAAGATAGACACAGGCTCAGAGTAAAGGGTAGGGAAAAGATTTTCCCCTCAAATGGCCCTAAGAAACAAGCTGGGGTTGCCATTCTAATATCTAACAAAGTAGACTTTAAGCTAAAAGCAATTAAAAGGGACCAAGTTGGTCACTACTTATTCACCACAGGAAAAATTTGTCAACAGGAGATTTCAATCCTGAATATTTGTACCCCTAATATAAAAGTACATACCTATATAAAAGAAACACTGTTAAAGCTCAAATCCCACATCAATTCTCACACCCTAATAGTGGGAGACATCAACACACCACTTTCAACCCTGGATAGATCAACCAGACAGAACCTCAACAGAGAAATAAGAAGTCTAACAGAGGTTATGATACAAATGCATTTAATAGATACCTACAGAAGCTTCCACCCAAATACAAAGGAATATACATATTTCTCAGCTCCTCATGGAACTTTCTCTAAAATTGCCCACATAATTTGTCATAAAGCAAATATCAACATCTACAAAAAATGGAATTAATCCCTACTATCATATCAGACCACCAGGGCCTAATGTTAGAGTTCAACAACATCAAAACCCAAAGAAAGCCTACCAACTCATGGAAACTAAACATCACTCAGCTGAACCACCTGTGGGTCAAGGAAGAAATTAAGAAAGAAATCAAAGTCTTCCTAGAAATTAATGAAAATGAATTCACAATGTACCCACACTTGTGGAACACAATTAAAGCTGTCTTAAGAGGAAAATTCATAGCCCTAGATTCTTATATGAAAAACCTAGAGAAATCCCACACTAGAGAACAGCCTAGCTGAAAGCCTTAGAACAATTAGAAGCAAACTTACCTAGAAGGTGTAGATAGCAGGAAATAATCAAACTTAGAGCTGATATCAAGACAATTGAAAGAAAGGTGCAATCATTTCTTATTTGGCATTTAATTTTTTTTAATATACCTGTTACTTTTGTCCTCTCACCTCTTCCAACTTGTCTTCCTGTCAACCTCTCCATTCAGTCTCCCCACCTAGACCTCTGAGATGGTAAAGACTTACAGAGGAATTGCTGGAAACATGGAATCAGGTAAAGATTACTTTTGAGGGTTCTATACCTGGAAAAAGAATTATAGGCACCTATTGATAACATGGAAGAGCACATGCATGCAAGCACACACACACACATACACACAAAGAAGTTATCAACTTAAGACTGTGAGTTCCATAAGAATGTTTTGAGAGAAAATGAGAGAAAGTTCCTGGGAGGGCCTGAGAGAGGTAAGGGGTATAATGTAATTCTTTATCAAGTGAAAATAATTTGAAAATCACATAAACAAAATGAAGGCAAGAGGGAAGTTGCAAAGATCTCCCTTTTGTGTCTCTTTCCTGGGTGTATCTTCTTCAATGAATCTGATTATAATAATACTGACAGGAATGCTCAGAGACTTCTTTTTCTCTGACTCTAAATCCAGTTAATTGGCAACTGGGGTTAACTACCATAAACACTGATGAACAAAGAGAAACAAATTAATCATGTATTTATCAAATAGCTATGTTAATATTTTGAATTTAGGTATACAAACTTGTTAATATACAGCTTGTGGAGGATTCAGAGTAGCAGGCTGAGTCAACACATGTGTATTTTCGAAAGAATTAATTTGAGTATTAGTTTACCATGAAAAAAATATACTTCCTATTTTTTACAACCCTCAAAATAGTTTGAAGTTAGTTTTGTTCTTGATCTCTTTTAGTGATATTAAAAAGTTGCAAGTATATTGTTCATTTCTTCCTAAACCAGTGTGATATGGCTAGATGGAATCTCAAAATTGCTTTGAATCTTAGCTTATGGTCAATAAAATTTGTGGTGTAAGTCATTCTTTCTTTTAAACCCTTGGGGTGAAATCAAGATAATGTAAAATTCTTAACATACTGAGCTAAAACAATAAGACATATTTTCCTCAAGTGATCAATATTTCTAAGTAAAAGAACACCTTATTATGTGAAGAGAAAATAAAAAGCATTCAAACCTACTTTTCTCCTATTGTATGTGTGTGTGTGTGTGTTTGTGTCTTTAAAGAAACATCCTTCTATTTTGTATTTAACAATAAGCAAGCCAGTCAGGAGCATTCCCCAATGATCCCTTTTTCAGTTCCTGTACGGATATTTAATACTTCATTTGTTAATAATAGTAAATTTGTAAGACTAAGTAAATCTTTTCCTTCTCATGTTCCTTTAGTCATAGAGTTAATTACAGAAAGAAAAACAATCCAAGGGAAATATAAGGAGTGTTAGATGACATTAATGTTAAGAGTTTTACAATGAAAACAAGAATATAGAAGGTAAATCTCATGATATTTTTTAAGATAATATACTTGTGTTATAACTTCCTTGGATGTACTATACATCATCTATTGTTTCCAACAACAGTTTAATAAGATTTTCTTCTTAATGGTGGTTGTTTGTTTATACTTTACTCTATGAAAGCTAACAATACATTTTCTCCATTTTGTAGTACTCAGGTAACATTGACCAAGAACATGAGTCTTATTAAGTAAGTTAAATCTGAAATCCATTTCTATAATGAAATAGTTCTCTCAGATTTTATTTCCCACTGAATAATACATAATTAAATAAGATAATAAAACAGTTCAGTATAAATAAGTGCTTTGTTTTATTCTTATTATCCTTTTAAATATTTATTTTTTTGTTTTCTTGTTTTTAATCACGAGTTATGTGTCTGTGAGTGAAAGTGTTCATGCTGGGGTGCCAAAATTTGAAAATTGAGATAAAGGTGGTTGTGATCAAATTGCCATGGTGATAGAATCTTAACTAAGACCTCTGAAAGAATATTTCATGTTGTTAACTTCTTAAACATCTTTCCTGTAATAACACGAATTTGGAGAAAGGCTGAAATATCAGAGAGAAGAGGAACCACAGTCAATTCTCACCCAGCTGTCTTCCTCAGACTTGCTCCTGGTTACTTCTACCTGTCATTTCTCTCAGGCATTTCTGCCTCTGTTGGGTTTCTACAAGCCCTTGTATACCCTATCACATCCAGGTTAGGATTAAATGTATGTGCTACTCTATTTCATAACTAGCCTTTAACTCCCAGAAACAGAGAAAGTTCTGTCTCTGGAGTTATGGGATTAAGGATGTGTGGGTCACCACTCCCAGCTTTTTCTGTGCTTGGATTAAAGGCATGTGATTGAATCTCAGCTGTTTGTCCTTGTTCTCAAGAATCAAGAATTTCTTGAGCTGTCTGCCAAGGATTTGACAGTGTGCTGTCTCGATATTTCAGGATTTATTAAATATCTACCAAATATCCACACTTAGTTGCTTCTAAATTTATTATTTTGAAAAGTACAAACCTTATTGTTTTCTAAAACCAGGACCATCTTGTGTGACACTGATATATGTTAGAGATCTTGGATCAAATATATTACTTATTATTTCTATAAATATTATATCTCCTTTGAAAATAGCATATAAACTCCCATACTAACATTTAACTGAATATCCACATCTTTTATGTTTTATTTGCTAAAATTTGATTATGATTCAGTAAATGAACAGATCTTTCTATAGCCAGCAAGATGCTGAAAAGATAGACTGTGCTGTTCAACAATGATGACATGAGTTTGATCCCTGAGACCTAGAGAAAGGTGGAAGAGGGTGACTGACTGCATCATAGTTGGCTTCCGATCTCCACATGAGTTAGGGCATGCACATGTCCACACAGACATATTACATACACATACACACTCACACAGCACATATACACACTCATACACAGGAACACACACATATACAACACCAGATAAATACTCAGACACATATATACTTTTACACATACCAATGAACATACAAAAAATAAATATGATTTTTAAAAAGGAATCTCATAATAGGATTATGTTGATACATTGTAAATAATTGTTCTACCTACTGGTTTAATAAAAAGGCTGATTGGCTGAAGGCAGATAGGAAGTGTGGGGTTGTCAGATTAAGAATATTCTGGGAAAAGGAAGAGATACCAGAGAGATGTCAGAGAGAAACTGAAAGAAGCCTGCAGATAAAAATGACCACTATGCTGTTCTGAGAAATTGTACTGAGCCACAAGGCTGAACAAGATAAGAATCATGGGTTAGTTTAAGAATATTATCCACCATGACCAAGTAGGCTTCATCTCAGAAATGCAGGGCTGTTTTAATATACGAAAAACTGTAAACTTTATCCATCATATAAACAAATTAAATGAACAAAACCACATGATCATATCCTTAGATGCTGAAAAAGGGTTTGACAAAATCCAACACTCCTTTATAATTAAAGCTCTGGAGAGATCAGGAATACGGGGAAAATATCGAAATATAATACAGGCAATTTACAAGAAGCCGACAGCCAGTAGCAAACTTAATGGAGAAACCCTCAAAACAATCCCACTAAAATCAGGAACTAGACAAGAATGTCCTCTCTCCCCTTATCTATTCAATATAGTTCTTGAAGTTTTAGCTAAAGCAATAAGAGAACAAAAGGAGATTAAGGGGATACAAATTGGAAAAGAAGAAGTGAAGCTATCTCTATTTGCAGATGATATGATTGTATATATAGGATATAAGATTAGCTCAAAGAAATCAGTACCCTTCTATACACTAAAGATAGAAGAGCTGAAAAAGAAATAATGGAAACATTACCCTTCATTATAGCAGCAAATAGTATTAAATACCTTGGAGTAACTATTGCCAAACAAGTAACAGACCTATTTGACAAAAATTTTAAATCACTAAAGAAAGAAAATGAAGAGGGTATCAGAAAATGAAAAGCTCTCCCATGTTCCTGGATAGGTAGGATCAACATAGCAAAAATGGCAATTCTACCAAAAGCAATCTACAGATTCAATGCATTGCCCATCGAAATCCCAACACAATATTTTTTTGGACCTAGAAAGAACAATACTCAATTTCATTTGGAATAACAGGAAAGCCAAGATTGCCAAAATAATTTTACTCAGCAAAAGAACCTCAGGAGGTTTCACCATCCCTGACTTCAAGTTATACTATAGAGCTACAGCAATAAAAACTGCCTGGTACTGGTGTAAAAACAGACTTGTGGATCAATGGAAGAGAATTGAGGATCCAGACATTAACCCAAAAACCTATGAACATCTGATCTTTGGCAAAGAG
>PVIH01015199.1:0-40900 GCA_004025045.1 Sigmodon hispidus
ATACCCTCAGCAGCAGCAGGAGCTGTGGGTGTGGCCAGGTGCAGAGTTCAGCTGCCCCTGCTCCAGAGTGCGCTGGGACGCCGCAGAGAGCACAGGTCCCGGTGGCGGAACCGGAAGCAGTGTGAGGTCAACTCTCCCTCCCAGGCCAGGATACCGGCGCTGAGGCCCGCCGAGCCCTCCTCACCTCTGGTCAGGGTTCAAATCCGCCCCTCATAGACCCCTGCAGTTGGTTTGCTCAGTTCACTCAGTTCAGGGTCGCAGTAGGGCTCCTAGTAGATTCCCTGAGCAGCAGGGGCTGCGGGTGTGGCCAGGTGCAGAGTTCAGCTGCCCCTGCTCCAGAGTGCCCCAAATTAATTTTTGAAAGATCTTTTTCCTATAAAAAGTCGAACCTCCTGCACTGAAGTAAAATTTTGAATTCTGAAATTTTTTTTTTAGATCATGATTCTATTTTCAGGATGAATAAGCCTTCTCTCTCACGTTCAAATGGGCTGTGATGTTTTAAAAACTGCTTTTATAAACAGCAATTAAATTTCACTTACTCATTAAGTTGTGTACCTCAGTGGGGTGATGTATCTATCTGCAGTGATTTATGACCATTGCCACAAAAAACATTAGAGCATTTTCTTCCCCTCAGGTAGCCCACAGTCTTTTTACATCATCTTCCAGCCTGATCCACTGGTGACCCACAAATCCACTTTCTATTGCTTTGGCTTTGCCTGTTCTGAACATTCTCATATCAATGTAATACCATAATACACAGTCTTGTGATTGACATCTTCTACTTTGTAGAGTATCTTCAAGGTTTGGCCATGTTGCATGTGCAGACTCCTTATTCTTTTACTGATGGATTATATTTCATTTGGAAGTGTCAGTGAGTGAGTGGGCTAGTGGACCTGTTTTCAATTGTTGTCTGTTAGAAATAATATTTGAATGAATATGCATGTACCCTTTTGGGTGTAGATTTATATTTCACTCTCATAGACATGTAACTTGAGGTAGAATCCCTGGTCTTATGTTGACTTTTGAGGTAATCTTTGATTACTGCCAAAAGTTTCTCAACATAGCTGCAGCGCTTTCCATTTTCATAAGTACTATGGGAGGTCCAAGTCCACACCCTTTCACTTGTTATAGTGGTTTCTGATGCTGGGCATACTCCTGTCATGTGGTAGCATTTCATCATGGCTAGCATGTGCATTTCTAAGATACTAAGCATAATTTTCATATGTTGGTTGACTGAAGATTTGCTTTAGAGAAATACCTATATAGATATCTTGACCATTTTTAAACTCAAGTTATTTATTATTTTATTATTGAACCATAATAGCCCTTTGTATATTTTAGAAACAACCTCCTTTTCTAATACATGATTAGCCAATTTTGTAGGTTCTTCATGTCCTTCCTTGTGTCCTTCTGGACACAGGGCTTCTGCATTTCAGTGCTGTGCCCTTTATCTTCTCTTCCCATTCTTTGCCTGTCTCTTTGGTGTCATGGCCCTTTACCTGACTCTTCAAAGGAATGCCATAATATTTGGATTCAGGAACTTCAAAGGAGAGCTGTCTTGACATCAATGGGATTAAAGGTTGAGAAAAGGTGATTTTCAAAAATCTAACTTGCTGCTTCATGCATCTTCATCATGCAGCAAATTATTGTTAAATGTTTGGTTAGGGAAGCATGTGATGAGGGCAAGAGCCCGTGTCCTTCCAGTATATGCAATATGTGGATCTCTAAGACATATTTAGGATTTCGGGCTATGCACTCATTACCAAGAAATATAGAGTGTGGCCACCAGGTGGTGACAGCAGCAGCTGTTAACAAATAGCCTTAGTGAGCTGTAAGAAATATGATTTATAAAAGACTCAAAATGACTAACCAGTCTATTACACTTACAAGAATTACTTTTTAAAACTTTGTTAACAAAATAAACTTTCTAATAAGATCAATGCAAATATTAAGAACATAAATTCTTAAGTTGCCCTGAACACTTACTGACTACTTTATAAAAATTATTTTTTAAAAAGATAGTTCTCAAATTTATTTGCTATCCTCTGATGGGCATGCTTACTCAATATTGCTATTACTTAATTTTTAAAAATATGTATTTTATTTTTAAGTATATGTTTATATGTGGGAATATGCACAGGAGTTTAGTGCCCCTGGTGATGAGGGCATTGGATTCCCTGGAACTAGAGTTCAGGAATATAGGCAGATGGAATGTGAACTATCCAGTGTGAATGTTGGGAACTAATCTGGGTCTATCAGAGCAACAAGTGATCTTACTCAGTGAGCCATCTCACTAGCCTCTGTTAGATTTCCAGAGGAAGCACTTAACCATCTTATCCAGTTCTTACAATGCTTTATCAAAATACTGTTGACATCCTCAGCTAAGGGTCATGCACAGTGACACATCAGAATTCAGGCTGTTCAACTCTAAAGCCAACACAACTGCTTTTTGCTATTGTCCCTATTTGGTGGCTTTAGCACAGGTAACAAACAACTATGCTATACCATACCAGGTTCCATGATAATTCATTGTCACCAATGTAGACACAGCCTGTGCTTTTCATTACTTCTAATTGTTATTCAACATTGTTTAATACTTTTTTTGCCCCCTCTCAGATTTGGTAAGGTTATTGCTTCCTTTCTTCATCCAATTATCCCTTACTTTTCCCTTCTTTTTTTTTCAGTCCCTCCCCAAAAGCTAATGCCCCCTACAGGCTGGTTGTGATTTAAGAGAATCAGTTTAGGACTTGGTAATGATGGAAGTGAGTCTACAGCTTCCTGACCATTTCATTCTTCTTTGAGCCTAAGGAGACTTTTTCAGAACTTAGTGTAATAGATGCCAACTGGGTGAAGGAGGCTTTGCCTATACAGTGCCATTCTGTACCTTGTCCTCCAACACATCCTTGGTTCTACAAAACACTTCCAGTGTGTAAGGATGTAGGTATTGCTATTTTTGCTTTCTTCTCTTATACCCAGCTACAATCTTGACTGTAGTTATTAATGCCCATTTATAACCTGAGTTAGGATTGGCCACTGAGATCTTCTAACCTGAAGATCCATAGCATTTCAGAATCCCAAAGACGAGAAGCATGAAGCACTTAAAGGGATCTCCTGTCAGAGCAGGCACCCCAACCCTTTAGGCCTCCAAGCTGCTAGTTCTCCTGAGGACTCAGATCTTTTTCCTTCCTTTAAAGAATATTATCTTGTTGTCCATACAGTATAGTTTCCCTTCCACTTTACACAAGTGGGTTGAATTAACCCATACACTTAAGCTGCCAGATGTGATGGACTTCTATTCTTCCCTCTTCAGCCCCTTCTTTTCAGCCCTCTCTTCCCCGTTTCTTCCCCTTCCTTCCCTCCTCCTTTTCCCCTCCCTCCCTTACAAAGTACACTGGAATCTTTCAGATCTCAGCTTCCATAATCTTGTGAGCCAAGATTACCAACAGATTCTCATCATGTATCTTTTCTTACATGTCCTCTTGGTTCTATGTCTCTGAAAAAATCCGTCTGATACAGGTCTGAGTAGCTATGGCAAGATCTCCTTAGCAACAGCTTCTAAACTATCCAGTGTAGACTATGGCATTAACTCTAGAGACACTCTGTCCACAACACTATGCTTTTTGAAATGCACTGTCTCTTCAGAACCTCCTCTGCTGTCAACCAGATCTTCTGATCTACATGACTCACCTTCGTAATGTAGCTCTTAAAACTCAGGCCTTAGAAGTCACTTCCACAAAGCCCAATGACAGAAAGAGAGTGCTTGAGATTTGGAAACTCTTTGTTCCTCTGAATTTTGAGCTAGCACAGTGCCTAGGTCTCTATATCTCCACTCTATCTAGAAGACAAATCCTTTCAAATGCACACCAGGGCAGTCTTCTGCAGCAGCAACTCTAGAGTTTTAAATAAGATCCTTTTGGGAAGAGAATGGCTTCAATAAAGGGTGGTTCTGCTGGAATCTCCAGCAGCTGAAATGGAAGAGCAGGGGACTCTTTTGGGGAGCAGATTGTGTTCTGAAGCTGTCCACATGGTACCCTCAGAGGTGGCTCCCTTCCCAGCTTTTGTGCCCTGGCCCCAGAAAGATTATATCATTGTGGTTTCTCCCTTTGTAATGGCCATCTAGTATGGCTTCAATGTGCATTCCATGTGTGGAAACAATTATGTTCAAAAGATGTCCTAGTGAAGGGTGGATTTGAAAAGCAGGAAGGAAATGAGAGAATGGAGTGACAGTGATGAAATTTGTGCACAGAAGAACCAAGCCAAAGCCTTAGTAAAATTCACTCCTCTGCTCCATTGTGGTCCTACCTGGTGCTCAAAGCTTCCTTCCTTCAACCATTTTTAGGCTCTATCATCACCACATCTGAAAAGCGAGCATCTTTCTTTCTTTTAATATATTTTATTGCCATATATTAATTGTACAAAAGCAGTGGTTTTAAAGTTAAATATATTTCAAATGTGTTTCATATTTATTTATTGGTTGGGGGAAGGAGCATGGGGCAGGTCATGACAGATGTCTGGAAAACTTGCTGAAGTTGGTTCTTCCTTTCCATTACGTGCCCAATGATCAAACTTGAATCCTCCGATTTTTACCCTCTGAGCCATCTCCACAGACTGCTTGTGTCTTTTTATGTTGTCACTCTCCTCATCTCCCCTAAACATTTATTGTTTTCTAACAGACACATAGCCAAGCTCTGAGGACATCTACTAAAAAACTTGTCTCTGGGAAGCACCTGGATTCCTATGGAAGAGCAGTATGTACCCTGGGTTGCTGTACCACTTTTCCAGCCCCCAAAACTGTCTCTGGTTGAGCAATTTTCTGACCATAGGAACAGAGGTGGCTAAATGGGACAGTGAAAACTGCAGCTGCATTTCTTCTCTTTACTGTACACTGTTCTAAATTCATCATCTTTAGCCACTCATTGAAGTGTTTACCACAGTGTGCAATCTGTACCAATGGGTACTTCCCATCTTTCAATAGACATGATTGCCTATTATTTCCCCATTTTGAAAATGAGAGGGGGAGACTGAAGTTTAGAATAATAAAATAACTTGCATAGTCACGTATAATAAATGACAAAACTCGGCTTGAGTCTTGGCCGTAGACTAACTGCACCCTGTAGTACTTTCTTCACTCTCCCAAGCTGCTATGTCAAGGCTGAGACGCTCCATTGATGGACACCTCTAGAAGGTTCCAGGGGGGAGCTAAAGTACAGTTCTTGAAAAATAAGTGGAGGTTGCTGAGGCAAGCTAGAAATGGCTATGTGCAGCAAAGTAAGATTTCCAGAAAAGGTAATGTCATGGCCTGAAGTGTGAGAGATAGAGGGTTGCTTGGAAATAAATTACAAGATCTTTGAAGCTTGGGGTGTAAGGTGTTGTGGTTCTGGAGAAGCTGGTAGGGTCAGCAGGAGCCAGACGTTATGGAAGCTTCTGTTCCAAGCTACAAAATGTGGACTTTACCCTGAGCCCTGTGAAAATCTTCTAGTGCTTTCTTTGACTGGCATGCAGTTAAAGCCACGATCATGTGTATATGTTTTCTGATAGCTCTATGGGAAATCTAATGGATCCAAAGAAGTCAGCCCCTTCTTCTTCATGGTTCTGCCTCCACATTCTGTATCTATGACCCCTCTCACACTGGCTTCTGTTGATTATTCACTTACTCACCACTTATTTTATATTATTTCTTGAACATATATTGTTGTTAGTAATTGAGATAAGTGCCATTATACCAAATAGGCAAGTGAAAGGCATGGACTGTGCTGACCAGGGCAGAGTTTATTGGTAAGAAAATACACATAGATTTTAAAGCACCAGGTAAGATGCTGTGTAATGAATATATTTGAAGGGAAGAGGATGGATGGTAGAAAGAAACAAGTATTAATTAGTAACAGCAGACTCTGAAGGCACATTGCTCTGGGTTCAAATCCCAGCTCTGCCCTATATTTGCTATGTGACATTAAACCAGATTCTGAGTTGTTCTGTGTCTAGGCGTCATCATGTAATAAACGTAAATCTTAATATTAATCACCTCATAAGGTTGCTACCAAGATAAATCAAGTGAATTTAAGTCAAAGTTACTCTAGTATGAAAACAGGAACCATGAAGTGACAATGTTCCCCAGTAGATGTCACTGCTACATAGCGAGTTAGGTGAGATAATATCTGTGTTCAGATTGGCCACTTAACCATCTCTTCTGAAAGTTGGTACATAAGTGGCTTTCTTCTCAAAATACAAAACCCAGAAGAGGGTTAGTGGACTGTGAGCTGTGCGACAGTGTCGAGCACCCATCACTTTTTCATCAAAGTTTTTCATAAGTATTTCCAACTTTCTCTATATTGGGTCTCTGGTAGAACCCATTTTTTTCTATGATTCTAAACATGCATGGATTGATTTCCATCAGCCATGTCAGAGAGTACACATCCTTTGTGAGGAGGTATGCTGACAGTGACTGGTTGAGACACCAAAGGGGCTGAGGTGGGGATGTAGGGAAGTCGAGCAGGCACAGAACCTTGAGAAGGAGCAGCAGGTGACTTTGGAAAGAGGTGACATTTTGTCAGTGAGGACTGAGATCATTGCTTTATTTTCTATAAGCCAGGAAATATCAAATTGAAGTCATTCAGGTTTTGCTTGCTCATGACCTCTAGAATTCTAAGCGTAGGCACAGCTGTGGGTGAAATTTCTTCCTAGTTCTTGATTCTGACTTGGCCAGGCTTCGAGGTAAAATTGATAGGCTAAAAGCACAGAAGTCATCGCAGACGCCTTTCCCTAGACTTCCATAGACAATTTCCTTTGGGCTTGGTTTTGTATTGCATGAAAGAATACAGAGATGAATAATTCATGCCTCATTTCTTCCAGCTGTTTACAGTCCATGCTTTAGTGGGAGAGACAGGCATGTATGACTGTGGATGCAATTCAAGATTTTAAATAATATTTTAAAAATGCTAACAGAGTTTAAAAGAAAAAGTTGAGGTGACATGTGGCCTTTGCATTGAGGGATGGGTACGAGTTTGTACTGTGGAGGAGAATAAACCCTCTAGGTAGCAATATTAATACATATGCAACTTAACGGAAAACAAGGAACTCTTGCTCTGAGCTCAAGGTCCAGGTACTTGGGCAGGAGATGAGATTCTATCTTGGTCTTCCGTGAGGTATACTGAAGTGAGACAGACCGGAGGCCTTATCATCAGAATCAGAAAATTTTTCATTCTTGCAACCACATTTCTACATTGTGGAATCAATTGACTTTATAATTTCTACTTCCTACCTAGACATTGAATGCTAAGTTCGGAGCTTTGCCAAGGAGAGTAGAGGAATGTCCTTTCCTTTACAATACTTATAATAAATGTGTGGTGGTCCCCCCTTATCAGCTCTCTGCTGATACCATGATGCCTATAAGATGTTCTAGGCTTACTTCAATTCTTAAACCTATTACCTGAAGTTAGCACAGAACCAACACATAGAGGGCTTGAGTGTGCCGGGCCCCCGCCTCTTGATCCAAGCACAGGAGCATTTCCAAGGCACCAGGCTTCTGTTTATTTCATGGCTAAGCAGGAGATTCTCCTGTTTTGGTAAGTTACAGCAGTGGCACACAGAAATCTGAGGAATATTGTTTTTATATCTACCAGTTGCTTATAAATGCCATCATCAAAGATACAAATGTACATGAGCATAAGTCAAAGCTAGAAAGGGTCTTGAGTAGAGCAGCTGTATTGTCTCTGCTTGGGATGTGATGCTCTCCAGGATACTTTTATCAGCCTAGAACCGCAGACCTCTTGCTAGGGCTTTCGGGGTGGGGGGCAAGGGCTTTTGGGGGGGCAATTGCATAGGCATCATTGGGTGTTGGTGATTAGCTCAATCATTTCTCTCTGTGGGACTGAAAATTCCTATGACTCTAGGGATGCAGTCGATTCCTTTGGCAACCAGGCCCTTTCCTTTTATATAGGGATTTTTAGATACTGCTCATCTCATTAACTCTCACTTCAGCAGTTCTCTTTGGAATGGGCTTCTAAGGCAAAAACCTCTTTCCTCACCTTTCATCATGTGGATATTCTAGGGTCAAGAACTAGAAATGAAGACCAAATAAATGTTACCAAATACATGTTTTTTAAAATCATCTCATAATTTCACAAGAGGTAACTTGGGGCACATTGAACAATTTACTGTGGCCCTTTTGAGGTATGGCCCTGGTTAAAGAGCAAACCATCTGCCTCAGCATGCATTGACTAATAACATCTATGATGTCGATACCTGCTCATCTTTTTGTGTACTATGTTTCAAGAGCTGTGATAGGTGCGTTATGGCTATGAGCTCATCTAAGCCACAATGTAATCCTACAGGAAAGGCAAGATAGCATCAGAGTATTAGAGATAGAGCCCGTGCCACCAGATTACTTGGGTTCACATTCCTACTGTGTCTCTTTGGAAAGTAGCCTAGCCCATTCCAGTGCTCAGTGCTTCCATACCTAAGATGGAAATCACCTTGTTTACCTTTAATGTCTGCACAAACTTCTGGGGAGCGCAACTCAGGAGCTTAGTTGGAAAGCAAGTTGCCTTTGGCCTGCAGAGTTCATGCTTTTTCAATTCTATTCTGTAGCCAGCTGGTACCATGAATTCTTCATTGTGAATGAATCCCAGAAATTCAACAGGTACAAGCAATCACCAGAAAGCTATTTGTTGTGATTGAAAAACACTCAAAGAAATGGAGTGCCTCATAGATGATTTAATATTTTAAAGGTGGCGCATGTGAATGAGTCAGCTTGGGGTATATGAGTGAGTTTACATTCCACATCAAGGTTTTACTTAAAGTTTACATTTTGTTTAAATTAGAAGTAAGATCAATGTAATATGGCTTAAACCTTTCTCAGAAATTTATGGCTTCTTTTAATAAACCCCATAAAAGACACTTTTAAACATATGCAGTGTTCTTAATGTAATGGTTCCATTCTTAAAATATATAGTATTTAGGTTGCATCTAAAATGCTGTAAAAGTATCACAAAGGCTGTAAAAATATTGTTAACGGGAAGAAATCTTTTAGAGGAATAAATATTTTCTTGGAAAGGGAAAGAGCTCTGAACCTTTTAGGCAGGGAATGGCGTGGTCTTGAAAAATAACAATTTGCCTTTTTTTTACTGTCCTTCCTCTGGTTCCACTCTAGCCAATAATTTGATTAAAGCAAACTGTTGCTACGTGCCCTCGAAACTCAGACAGATTTGATGTTTCACCCCAAGTTTGTGAGGACAAGTTCCACTTAAAGCTTTAATGAGGTCAAGAGAAAGAATAAAGAAAGAGGCTGGCTGCAGCTTTTGTGTTATTTTAGGACTGTATTTTAGAATTGTGGGGATTGAATAAAGCCATGAGAAGAACACAGGGTTTAGGGTCCAGAGTCACTGCATGAGACATGCATTACTATTAACTAGGTTTGTGACCCTGATTTAAAAAAAGAAAAAAAATCTCTCAAGTACTCCAAGGCTCGGTTTCTTGGTTCTGGAAAATAGGGTTAAAACCACCCATAAATATTGTATAATCTTGCTTGTATGCAGGGTATAATAAAGTTAATCTCTTAGAAACTGAGGGTAGAATGGTAGTTACTAGAGGCTGAGGAGAAGAAGGGAGGGGCATAGGCACAAGTTGGCCAATGGGTGTTACATTATGGTAAAAAAGGGGTGAGGAGCTCTGGGATGCTGTCACCAGCAGGCATTTGCTAATCAAGGTAATACCCAAAAATCTGATCCTGAACGGTCAACATAAAAAGCATAACCAATGTCCCTGGAGATAGGTATGTTTCACCTGATTTGAATATGATACAGTGTATAGCTGGATCAGAGCATATACAGTATCCCATGAACATGCACAATTTTATGATAGATGTATCTGTTAAAATAAAAGTACAGAATGTCTTAGAGTTTCCATTGCTGTGAAGGACACCATGTGCTCTTAGTTAAAGAACATTTTAAAAAGTTAACCTATATAATATAGATTATAGCATGTTTGGTGCTGACAGTCATTAAGGCACCTAAGGTAATTTCTCTGAAATATAAACTTTTTTTTCCTTTTCTTTTTTCTTCTTTTGAGACAATGTCATAGGTAACCTAGGCTGGCCTTGAACTGTCTAACAATATCTGGTTCTCAAGCCCAGATTTTCCAGCTCCTGCCTTCCAAGTGCAGGGATTGCAAGTATGCATTCACTACCCCATTCTTTTCTTGCTATCTTTGCAGCAGTTTTCAGTGGCAAACCTCAGAGCAGTTGACAAATAGCCAAACAGAATCCTGGAAACTTGGAGGACAAAATAGCCCAAGATGAACTCCATTTTAAAGGGATGGTGATAAAGTCCTTGCAGGTCTCATGACCATGTCTGATAATATGCAAAGGACAGGGGAGGGGAAGCAAGATTTCTGGACTGGTTCTAATGAGGCTACTCTAAACTCTCTGCCTTGTACTCTCCTGCTGGAACATTCCACTGACATCTTAGGCATTACCATCTGACTCTGGACTTGAATCCTCACTTCCTTTGATCTGTCATTCCTGTGCAGTTGTTTAAAATCCACACTGTATACACTAAATAAAGACAACACTGGATGTTATGAGAATAAAAGTTTCTGACACATGTAATGAACACACAATAGTGCTAACACATGGTGTTTGCTTAGTATGTTACTGATCATTACTCACTTTCACAGAAACACAACTCATAAGTACCATGACATACATACATATATAGACAAGCATATATATACGTATACATATATAAATACATATATGAATTCATGGTGTTTATTTCACACTTTAGTTAACAGTACATTTTCAGTCATCAAGAGAATATGCAAGAACACATTTTCTTCTTTTCTACTCACTTAGCATGGACATGATTTCCAAATTGAAATTATTGACTAAGATCATCCATTTCCATCTGAGGAAGATCTTTGTCTTATATTAAATCTCAATAATTTCCTAAGGGGATTTTTTTCTCCTTTGTTCTGTGACAAACTTATTCTGGAATGTGTTGGTTGTTTTTGTTTGGGTGAAGGAGCTCCAACTCAGGATTTGTGTATGCTGAGCAAATGCTTTCCCACACTGAGATACAGCCCCAGCCTCTACTCTGGCACATTCTTCCTTAGTATCTCTTGTTATAATCCTTGCTATTTACATTTTTATTTTAAATTCCCTCTAAAACTTACACCTACTTCAGCATCATTGCCACTGAAGACAGACCATGCCAACTTAAAAATCAGAAATGAAGTCTGTATCTAATAAATGCTACCAATCCATAGGCTTCTAGACTCTTTTAGCCTCATCTAACATGCTCAGGAATGCTTAGGTTTTCCCATGTGCTCTGTAAGTCATTCCTAGATGGTCCGTCTCCCACTGTTTTTCAACCTTCTTGTCCCTGCCTGTGTCAATAATCACAGAAGTTACTGGCATCTCACAGAGGCAATTTGTGTCTCTATATCTCATATTGAGTGCAATCATTGATGTAGATGCCCTTCAAGAGCTGCCCTATCACCAGCATCACTACTAGATCTCATGAGTGTGTTTCTGTTTATACTGTGAGGATCAAGTCTCAGTTAAGCTACTAATGCCCACCTAGTTCTCTGAGCCCAACTCTCAGTGATTCTGGCACCCTCTCTATTAAAGCTCATAAAGTAGTTCTCTTTAGTTATTTAAGGTACTGGACCCACAGCTCTCTATTTAAAAAACTTAATCTCTTTAATATTGGTGGCTCTTTTCTATTAGAACTTGGGAATGAGCCCAGGGACCTGCCTGGTATAGACTCACAGTGATTTATGTCAGTATTCTTAGGAATCCTTCCCTTTCATTTTGGCCTGTTTTCCTTGAAGCAAATTTATTCAGCTCTGCAACCCTATGACTTTAGACTCAAGTAGTTCTTAAAATACCCACCCTCTATACAAAACTCATGTGAATGTCTCACAGCAATTTTTAATTTGTTTATGCAAGTAGATACTTGTTTAGCAAGCATTCATTGCAAACTAACGTGCAATGAGAGGAGTTAGCTAGTTGGAAAACATAGGCAAGCCTAAGAGTGGGAACAATAGATCTGAAGCCCAGAGTTGAAAGAGGAAGTGCTCTCAAGAGTGAAGCAAGGTCATAGATACCTAAAATAACTGAGAAGAACACTTTGACATGAATAGAATAGAATGAATAAAGAGGGGGAAATGTGGAGGATGAGGCTGAGAAGGTAGGCCAAGGCCAGTTCAAGAAGAACCTTATGTATGTATTAGGAAATTTAGATTTTGGGAGAGACAGAAGAAAAAGAATAAGAAGTTAGGTGAGTAGGAAGGTGGGATGTTTTAGGAGGAGCTGAGAGATGGGGAAGAATATATTCAAAATACACTGTACAAAAATTATTTTAAAGCCAATTCAAAAGGCAATTTAGGTGAGCCTGAAATGTTGATAAAACAGTGCAATATTTAAACAGGAAGATTCTATGTGTGCTTTAAAAAAGGCTATAAGAGTGGTACATAAAATGAATTGGCCTAAGTCACAACAGGAGACCAAGTTCAAACACACTCACTCATACAACTATGAGGAGAAAAGTCTGGCTACCTTGGGGATTGAAATGCCAGTCAATGGGCATGGGAAGAAGTGGATGTCCTGGACTTCAGGGTCAATGAAGGAAGTCCCCAGAGTCTCAGGCTAGTGAAATAAATTTCTGATATCTTTAACCAGAGAAAGAAGGTAAAGAACATTTTTGGGGAGTATGGAGAGGTTGGGGTTTAGACTGACAGGTCAGAGAGATGTCAATAATATATAGTTGGTATAATCTTAAACTTAGGGGAGGACTTTGTGTTAAAATGTTTATTTGTTATGTCATTTGTATTTCTATGGCTGACCTCAGCTAAGATGCATGTATATATATATATATATATACACACACATACATACATACATATATATTATTGGGGAGAAAAGAGGATTTGTTTGGGGTAGGAAATAAATCACATATTAGCTAATGTGTGCTAGCTGTTTTT
Organism: Sigmodon hispidus; assembly: GCA_004025045.1. NCBI lineage: Eukaryota > Metazoa > Chordata > Mammalia > Rodentia > Cricetidae > Sigmodon > Sigmodon hispidus. The sequence goes on from PVIH01015199.1 coordinate 12,982, forward strand.
AGGGGTCAGCTGTCTTGCCAACTCTTGGCATATTAACTCTGTCATGTTGGTTCTCATGTCACCCTTTAAGGCAATACTTCAGCCCATGTAGTTATACTAGAGTCAGGCTAATCAGACCATATAAATGAGGGCTCAAAGGCAAGCATATCCCATTTCAGAAGGAAATATTCTTGTTATTCAAATGACACTTTTCTGGGTCAGGCATACTTTACTTTAAATCCTGATTCTGTCACCCATTTGTGACCCTGCTTAAGGGACCTCACCAGTCCCTTCTTTATTGTGTATGAAATGGTTTTAAATATGCCTACCTATCTCACAGATAGGTAACAAGTGATACACATACAGAAAATAATAGTATAAAAATAATAGTACAACACCTTACACAATAGGTGCTTCATAAACAGAAATAGAGTTGGACATCTTAAGCACCGTATTTTCCTCTCTAGTTCTCCAAGTTTAGATATTTGTTGTTTATCTTAATTGTTTCCTTTTGAAGCTTAGCTTTTAGTGCTTTATAACTGGTAAAAGATTTTTTTTTCTTTTAGCAAGTTCAATTTTTAGAAACACAGCTAGATGTTTTAAAAGCCTAATTGGATTAAAAAAAAACAAAACTAAAACAATACAGTGCTGGTACATGCCTTTAATCACAGCACTTGGAAGGCAGAAGCAGGTGGATCTCTGTGATCTCTTTGAGGCCAGCCTGTTCTACAAAGCAAGTTCCAGGACAGTTAGGACTGTTACAAAGAAAAACCCTGATTTGAAAATAAAAGTCTGCAATGTCAAATAAGACACTCAATCATGATGCAATGAATTCCTACTAAAATCTGTTTTGGTGGAGCTGGAAGATAAGGATTGTGAAGACCCAGACTCCACACCACAAGGTGCATGCTTGTCCATGTTTCCAGGGAGTTCCACAGCATATGAACAACCAGATTCCTTACTGTCCCTGGGAAGATACTTGAAATGAGACAGCTTAATAATCCAAGGAAGCAGGACGTTCACTTTATTGGCGATTTTATTTCATTATGAGAAGTTTACTCAATATGATTCTTGATAACATTTTCTCCTGTAATTAATAGTTCTTTTTTGTTTAAAGTTAACCCTTCTCTAGATATACATTGCTTCCTTAGTATGTCAGTGTTACATTTCAGTTGTTTATCATCCATTCTAATAAATTTACAGCATCTCATAAATATTTTTCTTCTCTATGATCTCTATGGGACTCCATTTAGAGATACACATCTAACTGTCCCCTTGTGTTTTCCTCATTCAAATCTATCTATCTATTTATTTATCTATCTGTCTGTCTATCTATTCTCCATCTTTATATATTTTTATTCTATTTACTTTTGTACTTGTTCAAGCAATTATCTTCAAATGAGATTTATGCTAACAGGAAATAAATATTTCTCACTTAACCACAATGTCATTATTTCCAGTATTCTTTGCTCATTGATGTACATTTATATTTTCATCTGGTGTCATTTACCTTCTTACGTTTTTCTTGCCATCAAGATTTTTCAGTCATGAACTCCTTGTTCTTGTTTGTTTTCAAAAAAACCCTTTTATTTTATCTTAACTTTTAAATCATTTGTACTTATAGCATCATCTTTACTTTCAAAAGATTTTTTCTTTATTTTATTAATCTTTTAATTTAAAAAATTTCCCCACACTCATCACTGCTCCCCTCCCTTCCCTCCTCCCTGTCCTCCCTCAGCCTCTTTCCACCCCAGCTCCCACCCATTCTCCAGAGAAGGCAAGGAGTCCCAAGGTGAGTCAGTTAGATCTGGCATATCCAGTCGAGTAGGACTGAGACCCTCTCCCTAGTATCAAGGCTGAGAAAGGTGTTCCTCTGTAAGGAATGGGCTCCAAGAGAAGCCAGTTCGTGAACCAGGAATAAACTCTGGTCCTACTGCAGAGGCTCCATAAACTCCCACACCAATTAACTGCCATCTACCTTCAGAGGGCTTATTTTTTTCTTCTTTATTTATTTTGTATTTATCAAGAAAAACAGTAAAATGAATTTAAAATGCTGATAAGTTAACAATAACTATAAAGAAGATAAAAATCATAAGCATGACTTATCAAGGGTGATAATGCAAACAAGATTGCTACACATATATTTACTTTGTGTTCAGCTTTCCCTCTGAATTTTTTTTCTAGCCCTGTATATCCTTATTCAAGGTCCCTTCTCCCTCCCGCCACATCAGGTCATTCTTTCTTCTCCACAACTCCCCATCCTCTCCCTGAGCAGGCAGCAGACAATCCCATGGTCCCACCTACCCAATAATGCTTAGTTCAGTCTCCACTCCTGGCAAATCCAGTTTTGTCCCCCCTCCCTCAAGAGTGAATCAGGTGTTCCTATAGTTGGAGTGGGGTTCGAAGGGTCAGTCTAGGGTGTTTCTGATCCCAAGCTGTTCAGTGGTTGTGGTTTGAAGCTTGGGCATGCTTGGTTTTTTTCTTGTTTGTTTGTTTAGAGACCACTAATGAGTGAGTACATCCCCTGCTTATCTTTCTGAGTTTGTGATACCTCGCTCAGGAGGATATTCTCCAAATCCATTCATTTGCCTGCAAATTTAGGATATCATTTTTTCTTACTGCTGAGTAGTATTCCATTGTATAGATGTACCACAGTTTGTTAATCCATTCTTCAGTTGAGGGACATCTAGGTTGTTTCCAGGTTCTTGCTATTACAAATAATGGTGCTATGAACGTAGTTTAGTTAATACCTTTGGAGTGTGAATGTGCATCTTTAGGGTATACACCCAGAAGTGGTATTGCTGGGTCCTTGGGGAGATTGATTCTCAATTTTCTGAGAAACTGCCATATTGCATTCCAAAGTGGCTGAACAAGTTTACACTCCCACCAACAATGGAGGAGTGTTCCCCTTGCTCCACATCCTCTACAACATAGGCTGTCATCTGTGCCTTTTATCTTAGCCAATCTAACAGGTATCAGGTGGCATCTCAAAGTTGTTTTGATTTGCATTTCTCTGATGGGTAAAGATGATGAGCACTTTTTCAGGTGCCTTTCAGCCATTTGTTATTCCCCTTCAGAGGGTTTAGATCCATTTTATGAAGGCTAGTCAACTGTCAATTCAGAGTCCATGAGCTCCCAGTAGCTCAGGTCAGCTGTCTCTGTACATTTCCTCCTCATGATCCTGAACCCTTTGCTCATACAATTCCTCCTCCCTTTCTTTGACTGGACTGGGAGCTTAGCTCAATGCTTAGCTATGGATCTCTGATGTGGGAATCTCTTTCAGTATGCTGTAAAATAAAGGGACTGTGGCGGGAATCTTAGAAGTAGGCAGAGAAATTGAAGCATAGTTAGGGGAAGGAGGGCAGAGTCAGAAGAGATGTGATCTAGCTGCCCAAGATGTAAGGTAACACATGTAAGCCACGGGCCATTAGGCAGGACAGACTAATGGAGATGGGATGAATTAAGATGAAAGAGCTAGCTTGCAATATGCCTGAGCCCTAGGCCAAACAACATGAAACTAATAGTGTCTATGCGCTTCTTTGGGACTTTGGGATTGCTGGCCCAGGTAAGCAATGGTGGGCAGGTCCCAGCTGTGGGGTTATTATGGCCCAGAAACCTCATTCTACAGATCGCTGCTTCTGCCTTCATCAGTTGCTGGATGAAGGTTCTATAAATGGCAAATAGAGTGGTCATTTATTTGATTATAGGGAAGGCCTATTTAGGCACCCTCTCCACTATTGCTTGGAGTCCTAGCCAGGGACATCTTGTGGGTTCTTGGATATTTCCCTAGCACCAGGTTTCTCTCTAATCCCACAATGGCTCCCTCTATTAGGATATCTACTTCTTTGCTCTCCCTCTCTGTTGCTTTCCCTCAACCATCCCATTCTCTCATGTTCTCTTCTAACTTCCCCTTGCTCCCCCCAAGTATGATCTCAATTTATTTAGGAGGTCTTCTCTATTTCTCCTTCCCAGGGGGACCTATGAATGTCTCTCTTAACTTCCTCCTGTTTCTTAGCTGTTGGAGGGTTGTGGATTGTAGCTTTATGTCTAAAATCCACTTATGGGTGAGTACATACCATATCTATCTTTCTGGGTCTGTGTTACCTCACTCAAGATTTTCATGGAGACTGTTTTAAGCTGGTGAATTTCTCCATTCTCAGCTTCTTAAGGGCATTCTGTCATTGTCTGCCCACTTTCATTGCTACATAAAATAGTGTGTTGACATTGACTCCTGTGCTCTGGGTGCATGCTCCTGAAGTTCTATTCTATTTTTCCCTGCCTTCTTCTAAGACTTTATTTTGATTTATTGTTTTGAAACATTTGTGTGTAGTTTGATAATATAGCAGTTTATTCATATTTTTGAGTTCCTTTTGGTTTTAGGTGCATGTGATGCTTCATTCAACTCTAGCCTCAGTCCCTCCTCTCCAATTCCTCAATCTTCCTATTTATGCTTTTCCTCAAATTTATAAGAATTTTGCCTGCTACATCTTCAATATTCTTTTCTATTTTTCTTTTTTTTTATAAACTGTAATTCATTATGCACTTGGTCCTGTCCTTAAAGCTGCCCCATACTGACATTTCCTCTTCCTCCTCTTTTTCCTCTTCCTGCTCATCTACCTCCTTCTCTTCCTTTTCTAATACAATTCACATCTCTAAAAGTTTTATTTACATGCTTTTATACCTCCCATGTCTCTACTTAACTCTTTAAATGCACAGAATACAGTTATAATAGCTGTTTTAATTTGCCTTTTGCAAATTCAACATCTGTGTTAGTTATAGCTTGGCTTTGGTTGATTGGCTTCTCATTATAGGCAATGTCTCCCTGTTCTGTTTATTGGATGTTATGTGTTGATAATGGGACTTGTTGGGTAGTGGTTGTCTTCATATTTTTATAGTTATTGAACTTGCTGAGGCAAGGCCCTTGTGAGTGAATCCTCAGCACCCCATAATTCATGTGGTTACTAATCTGTTAGATATAATCTGCCCTGCTTCCAGTTCTGCACATAGTCTGTTGTTGTTATATTGTATCATTTCTGTTGATTCTTTCTCATGTATCAGGCAGTTGCTTCACAGACTGTACTCTGATCAGTACATGAAAACCACGTTGTTTTCCTGGTAATTCTCTCTTTCATGCAGATCTCTCTGGCAGTTTGTCTCATGAACTGGCAGCCTCCTTGCTGTCCACCATATTTTAGCTGTGTCTTTGGATAGTAGAGTGTTCTCTACATTTTACTTGACTTAGAATTCATCAGAGAAACAGAACCACATTTTTGTCTTAAATATATTTGCTTGTGTAATTACTGAAGCTTATAAGTCCCAATTCCGTTAGTAGATACAAAAATTCAGAAGCTAATGTCACAGTTTATCATCAAAGATAATTTGTTCGCTGCATTCCCACTTGATAGATATGATAATCCTTAAAAATTGTCAACTTGTCACAATCTAGAATCATCTGGAAAGAGTCTCAATGAGGGACTGTCTAGATTTGGCCTGTTTGTATACCTATGACAAATTATCTAATTTAGTTGAGATTAACACCTGCACACTGAGGGTGTCAGCATTCCCTAAGTATATACTGAACTGTATAATAGTGGAGAAAGCAGGAAGAGCACTAACATTAATGTATTAATTTATTACTCTCTGCCCTTTAGTCTAGATGTACTATGAGTAGCTACTTCACATTCATGCTATTTTGACTTCACCACTACAATGGTATTGTGAGCTAAAATAAGCTCTGTCTCCACTAAGTTGATCTGACAGGGTATTTTTATCACACCAACAGTAAATGAAACTAAAGAGACTTGGGCAAGGTCAGCCTTTTGCTCTCTTGGGGCATTCTACTGTCTAGATGGAGATAATCCAGTGTGAAGGGAAATGCTAAAATAAGTTAACTAAAATAAGTTAACCCATCCCAAAACAATAGCACAGAAACTCAGAATAATAATTAACTGAATATCTGGGTATTCTGGGTACTACATCTTAGCTGGGCTGACACAAGGTTAACACTCTCCTTCCATAGCAGTCTGGTTACTTCCTTGAGGTGGATATCCAGGGGATGAGTTGATTGGCTTTTCAACATTCAAAGAGTAATCATTTATTTTTGTTGCTTGATATTCATTGTTTTATATCATAAGTGTGTGTGCGCCAGCATGCACACATCTATTATCTATCTATCTATCTATCTAGTCTTTCTACTTATTTTTTCATTTTTCTTTTGTTGTTTCAGTTATAAACATAAATCTAATCTTCTTTATTCCATGCTTTCCCATTTGAATATAACAAAACATCTGTTTTCAATTTGGATAGTTTTCTATATATTGTTCTGTTTCCAAATTCTTTATTGTTTTCCTTTGCAGTATGCAATCTATTGTTTATCTTACCCAACTAATTAATTTCAGGCATTGTAGTTGTTGTCTCTAGAATCCCAGATTGAGACTTTAGACACATATTCCATGTATTAAGCCTAGATTTTCAATCTTTAATTTCTTGAACATATAAAAAGTCATAAAATTGTTTTAATCACTTGCCTATGACTTAACATCTTCCATATCAGATCTGGTCACTTTCTGCTGGTTGAATTTCTCTTTACTGTGAAACACATTTATCTATGGGTTGTGTCAGGTACTTTTGGAAGGGATGCTAAACATTTGGAATGTTATCTTTCATGTGATTCATGTTGCTTTGTATTCCCAAGAGCATTTTTTGAGCTTCAATTGTAAAGAGTGTATTACTTCAAAGGAGTTAAATAATTTGTGATTTTGCTTTAATTTTTTATTAAGTGGAGTCAAAGAAAATTTGGTCTAATTTTGTTTCATAGCAGAAACTAATCCTCATGAGACCTTTGTCTTATGGCCTATTGATTATGAGGTTTTCTACTCTACATGGGAGGGAACAGACATTATTTTTGGCTCTCTGTGAGAGAAGTAATTAGTTCTTTTAACCTTGTCAGGTGGTTGCATTCATAGTCCTGCCAGTTTCCTCACAAACAGTTACAGACATCTATAAAGCTAAGAATGTGAAGACAACTGGGCGGCTTTCAGGTGCTTTTCCCTCCATGGGGCTTTCTATGCTTCATCATTCTGCCCTGAGAACCTCAGTTGCTCTAGCATATTTGGACTTCTGCTTGATTTCTCAGTGCAGAAAAACACACATCTTAATAGAGCCACTTCCTATGATTCTATGGGGGCCATTTTATTTAAACTACCACTCAGAAATTAGAAAAGACTTTGGATATGCAGAAAACCAAGTTTTAGTGAAACTTAACAATATAAGCTGAAGTCACATATTAAACAATGATTATAGAGTGCAGGAAACTTTGTTCCTTGGAAGAAGAGAAAGTAGAATTAAAAATAAACTTGTGTTTATTTTCTATTCTTTAGAATGAAGAAAGATCTAGAAAATCACCCAGTCTGCCTACCAAGTCAACAGTGACCTGTGCTGAAGCTCTGCACTCAAGCTCATATGCCTCATCTGCCTTTTCCAAAGAACTGAAAACTTAGTGACTCGGAAACTCCTATAATGCCATGCAGCTCTCATAGACATATAGCTGTAAAGGTATCCAGACAATCATCACTCAGTTCCAGGCATTAGAAAAGAGAATTTGTATTAGCTTCTATAACAAGTGACCATACATTTGGCAATTATCAAAAAGTAAAATTTATTCTTTCAAAGTCTCAGAGGCTAGAAATCCAAGCACCAGAAGGCCTGCACTCCCCTAAGACTCCACGGAAAAGTTCTTCCTTACCTCTTCCAGCTCTTGATGTCCCTTTGTCTATAGCACAAAAAAGCTCACTTTTGCCTCATTTTCACATGGTCTCTTCTCTGTGAGATTGAACTTAATAAATCTCAGAATTCTTCACATGGCAGTACCCTTAAAACTTCTACATGCCCAGTCCTGCATCTCCACATACTTTTCTCCTCTCCAAAGTGTCCCTCTCTACCACACAGTTAAGAACTCTCACTAAAGAAAGCTTTGGGGTTCTAGTTAACTCATAGTTCTACATCTAATTAACTCAGCACAATACTGCCTCTATCATTCAATAACTTGTGAACCTGAGGAAGGTTCAGCGTATTCTAGTTTCCTTTTCTCTTCTGGAGAGTACAAACAACAGTGCCCTTAGCCTGCATGCTTATTCTGAGGGTTAATGACTCAACATACAGACAATCTTTAAAGGCTGGGTTAGATATGTGACACTTAATGTTATTTAGTGTCATTGGAAAAGACCACCAGGATTTCTTGTCAGTTGACTGGAACAATGTAAGGGCACATTCAGTTTCTTTTTTGTCTCAAAAGATTTTCCCCTCCTCTTTGGAGAATACAAATAATTAAAATGTCATTTCATAGAACATGGGTATCTTCATATAATTTGCATGCATTTAAAACTTCATTGAAGTTATGCATTTCCTGAAACTTCAGTTTATCTGAAAGTAGACATCTCATAATGATGTCTTAACCAGAAGCCAGGGAAGGAAGTTACTCCTTGAGAGAGACCAGTTATCTGGTCAAAGATACAGAGGGTTAGGGTGAAGTACACAGAACCTATGTTTCCGAGAATTATTAACCTGTGTGACTCAGTTTTTAATTAGGTCTTAACCAAAGTCCCATATAAATTATCAAAGTCTTGACTCCTGTTCTAGAGTGCTTCCCTCCCAAACTCCTGTATGTTGAACTGACATTATACCTGAAGAATGATGAAAATATTCATCGCCAACCTCAAACTCTTTCTGTTGCTTCCACCTTTTTTTGTTTGTTGCTTTTCTAAACAGTTTCTCTGAGTAGCCCTGGCTGTCCTTCAACTCACTCGGTAGATCAGGCTAGACTCAAACTCAGAGATCCAGCTGCCTGAACCTCTGAGTATTTGGATTAAAGGCATGTGCCCCCATCCTCTAGCTGGTCTATCTGTTCTCTCACTCCTTCATTCATTCACTCTGAAATAAGGTTCTTATAAGAACTGTGTTCACAATAGTGGCTGGGTCTTGCATACATTTTAAATAAATGTATACATGTATATATGAATATATATTTGTATGAGTGTATGAGTATGTTTATGTGCTTGTTCATGTGTGTGCAGATTCATCTGTATGAAGTCACTTTGGGTGTCATTTCTCAGGTACCAAACATTTGTTTTTGAGACAGGATCTCTCCTCAGTGTAGAACTTATCAAGTAGTCTAGGATTGATGCCAGGGAACCCATCTGCCTAACTCTATCTCCCAGTGCTGGTTTTGAAAATCAGACTTTTTAAAAAAAAGTTTCTGGGAATGGAAAATAGGTTCTTATGCTTTTTTGGACAATCACTTCACTGATTGACCTATATTCCTAGCCACATTGTAAATACATTTGATATGTAGGCTAAAGTATAAACTCTGGGGCAGGAAGGAAAAGGGGCACTAAATAACCAATACTAAGCTTTTCAATTAAGTAGTTGTTGGTAATGTCATTTTCCACAGGAGATGTTGACTGTCAGGACCAGTGTGGAAGGACAAGAACTGTAATGTGGCTATACTGTGTTTGAAGTGTCTACTGATCATGCAAGAGGAGAGGGCAAGTAGGCATAATGTCACTAGATAGCTCCAGGTTGGAGTTGGTTTGGGGAATTCTGTGCATATGCATGTATGTAAACACCCCCCACCCCCCCACACACATGTTGTAAATACTCATAGAGACTCTCTGAAGAAAAAGTATGTATGCGAAGCAATATCAGAGATTTCAGATCTATAGGACACCGAAACAGTTAAGGATGCTGCAAAGATCCTTAAGCATCCTAAGGGACTGATATGGAAGCAATGAGGGCAGAGGAAAATTGGGTGAAGGTCATATCCTCCAGGCTTAGAGGAAACAGTGTTAATAGAGGGGTGGTATGATCAATCAAGTCACATACTGGATAGAATTTCAATTAGATGAACACAGTACACTGGCTAGCAGGAGAATAAATAGTAAGAAGAAAGTTATTTTAGACCTTTAGGAGGAGATTCCCCAGAGATCAGAGGTTGGTACAAAAGCCTGCTGGAAGTGTTTGAGAGGGAAATAGAATGTGTGAGAAGGAGAGGCAGTATATGACTATACAAAACTCTTTTGAGGCATTTTGCCATGATTATGACAAAGATATGCAGTGGAAAAGAATCAGCTCAATGGTTCAATGGGAGGTCTTACATGTCTCTCACACTTATGCAAGTAGATGGTACTTTTTCAACGTTTTAGGGTGACAATTTATTATTGTGACAATTTCTGTATGCATATTTTTATAGAGTGTAATTAGATTGATGGTGCAAAGAAAAAAGGGATTTTTTTTTGATATGTGTATATTTCAATGAGAAAGAATGGGCTCTACTGGGGAGAGAGATATCTGCCTTAAATAAAGCAGATGGAAGTGAGACAATCCTGTAAGTGATAGACAGTGAGTTGATGGATTTGTGATTATGAAATGAGAAAGTATCTTAGAAGATGCAACTACATTCTAAAATTAGGGTGGGACAGAAAGAGTGGCTGGAGAAAAGACTTTTCCACAGTCTATTGTGGAAAAAGAACAAATGGGTATTAGCAGAATTGTCTGATATTATATGTTCAAAAATTGAGGATCCAGGTAAAAGGGAATGCACCTGTGTGTGTGTGTGTGTGTGTGTGTGTGTGTGTGTGTGTGTGTGTGTGTGTGTATGGGCACACGCTCATTCAGATGTTTTCTTCTAGAAGCATTCAGCTGCTCAATGTACTATCTACCTATGGAAGAGGCTGAGGAGGGGAGGTACATCAGGAGGGATTGGCTGGCTAGGGATATGACCCAGCAGAACTCTAATTTTCTTTGTGTTGTTGTAATAAAACATGTCTCCTTTTCTCTCCTAAATTTCCTTTATGTGACCTCAACATCCAAGTCACAGTCCGTCACTGAAAGTCAAGTCAGGGACTCAAGCAGGATCTTGAAGCAGAAACCATGAAGGAAACCTTCTTTCTGGCCCATTTAATAGGCTCATTTTTAGATAGTCTTCTTACATAGCCCAAGACCACTTACCCAGGGAATGGCCATACCCACAATAGGCTGAGCCCTTTTATAGTAATTAACAGACAATTCCCTCACAGGTATGCCCATAGGCCATTTTGACTTGAGTAATGTCTCAATTGACAACCCCTTCTCAGATAACTCTATACTGTTTCAAATTAACAAATAAAGTACTTGCTGTGCAAATGTGCGGTCTTGAGTTAAAATCTTCAGAACCCACATCAAGCTGGACCTCCTTGCACATGTCAATAATCCCAGTGTGCTTAATGTGTGATGTGAGGCAAAGACAGGAGAATCTCAAGAAGCTCACAAACAGCTCTCCTGGTATACAAAATAGGGAAAAATCAGCAGTCCCTTCTCAAATGAGGTGGGAGATGAGGACAAACATCTAGTTCTCTAGCCTCCATTACTCTGAGGAGAAGAACTCTTTTCTGCTGTGTGCCCTACTCCACCAGGACACAAAGCTTACCTTCTTCCAGCACTGCAGAATGTGCATTGTAGAATACTTTGCCTGAAATCAAGGAGGAGAGTAAAGATTAATGCCATACTCTCACTGTCTTGTTCTTGACAAAGTTTTAATAGAAAGACTTGATTATCTGAGCTGCACTACATATGTTCTTTTTGTCTGTCCTAAACTTGCATCTGAGGGAAAGCATTGCTCAAGGATTCACATAGTTCTTCAGTTTATACCAATGACATCAGAAACCTGATAACCAGCTTGCTAGAGAATCCAAAGAGGAAGAAGTATGAAGCAGTGGGAAGGTTCATTCCCTTCCTCATGGGCAGCAGTTTCTAACATTAAAGCTCACGTGATCATTGTGACTTTGGGGAATAGGCTCACTTACTCAACTCTGAGTTCTTCATCACTAAGAACCAGATCATCTATCCTTATAGACCTTTTTCCATGGTAGCAGTGATATTTGTTGCTACTGAGCAGGGTGCATGGAAATCATGGACATCTTTATGGTCCTCAAGTTTGAAAGATGGTGAGACATCTGTATCGCAGGTCAACCATTATTCTGGTTTTAGATATTAATTTCCTCCTCTCCCCTTTCTATCCTCTCCCCTTCCTTTCCTTTCCCCTCCCTTCTCCTCCTCTGTTCTTTCTTTATCTTCCCCTGACTTACCAGAAGATGGCTCTATAATGAACATTAGAATTAGATTCTAAGGAACATCCACCAATAAAGCTCTTGAAAATCTCTGATCAGTACTAGTTATGAAGAGAAGCAGATGTTTTTTCTTTTGCTTATGCAGACAAGATGTTTGAATATTCACTAATATAATAAACAAAAAAAATCTTTGTAAAACTCAGTAGCTCCAAAGGACTCCACATGACAACGGCCCCAATTTACCATCAGCATGGATAAATGGATGGGGGATCTTGCTGATTTTCTGAACAAAAAGATAAGCCCAAGCTAAATAAGATAAACTTTCAAAAGAGGAAGTGTGCAGTGGGTGGCTGGGGATGAGCCCATCCTGAATCAGCTTTGCTCACTAATGTTGCAGGGAAGGCAGGAGGAGCCAGTTTAATGAAAACCACAGCGGAGGCAAAGGTGCCACACAAAGGCACCTTCGAGGGGTGTGTGCATGCGTGCATGCGTGTGCATGTTCGTGTTTATGTGTGCAAGTGCATATGTGATCGAGTATGCACATGTGATTAAGTATGCTGGAGCAGGAGATCTATTTAATGAGACCCTTCTCATTTTCTAAACATGGCACTGAGACCAGCAGAGATTACATTTGAGCCTGTAACAGCAAGTGTCCTCCCATGGTGGAGTTCTAGACCACGTTTATCATGCATGTAGAACAGATATCCTGAATCTTCATTTTTCACTTGCTGACTGATCTCCAGGTGATGGAGCCAACGCTTAGCTCACAACCGAGTGCTCTTATTGGGGTGTGTTTGGGTGTGTGTGTGCTTTGCTGGCTCTATTTAGTTTGTTTACACTGCATGCACTCTAAAAAACACACTTGGTTACCTACCCAGAAAGCAGATTTCACCTCTAGAGTCTCTGTCCCACCAGCCTTCTGTGGCCACTGTTCTCACAGGAGTATTTGCTAGTTCCTGCCTCTACCTTTTCTGTGATCTCCTAAGAGAAAACATTCTAAAATACACTGAGGTCTGTTCCTAGAGATTCCACCTCTGCAGGAACCCAGCAGTGGAGGCAGCTTTGTGTTTTACCAAAATTTCTCCAAGAAATATTGATGGGAGCTAAATTTAGAAACCTCTGTTTTCTCTAATCAATGGAAATGAAAATTAGCATTCATTCCTTACTGTTATTATAGCACCAGTGACTATCATGTAACTATTACCTCATCTAATCATCTCTAGATAAACCAAGAGAGGGTGCCATTATCTTTTGAGGAAAAACTTCATAAGGCCACAATTACACAGTAGAAGGAAGAGGCTGAATGAAATATTCACAACAAATTTGGCTGTTTGTGTTTATCAGCTCAGTTTTTTTTATTTATAAAGAATCTCATATAACCTAGTATGGATCTTGCTTTGTAGTCAGAATGACCTTCAATATTTCATCCTCTTGATTCAAGCTCCCAAGTATAGGATAACAGGCAAAGGCAATCAAACCTTGTTTATCGATGTTCTCAAAATTGACCCCAGTTCTTTATGTATGCTAGAAGAGTTAAGTACACTGCACACTGAGTACACTCTACAGGCTGAGAACATCCTAAATTAAGAAATACTACATAATGAATATGTCACTAGTTGTGTACACTTTGTATTGACTACACTCCATAAGTTATGTATATACCAAGATGAGTACGTCCTAGACTGCATAGACTCTTCAAATTAAGTGTATTCTATACTGGGTATACACTACAATCTGAGTGCATCCTACACTGGATATACTCTACAATCTGAGTACATCCTACAATAAGTATACTCCACAAGCTGAGTCTTCTTACACTGGTATACTCTACAAGCTGAATACATTTTACACTGGATATACTCTACAAGCTTAGTACATCCTACTGGATATACTTTACAGTCTGAGTGCATCTTACTTTAGGTATACCCCACAATCTGAGTTCTTTCTACACTGGGTATACTCTACAATCTGAGTGCATCCTACACTAGATATACTCCACAAACTGAATATATCCTACACTGTGTGTTCTTCACAATCTGAGTACAACCCACATTGGGTATACTCTACAAGTTGAATACATCCTATACTGGCAATACTCTACAATTTGTGTATATCCTATAATGGAGATATTCTACAACCTGAGTACATAACAGACTTGGTATACTCTACAATCTAAGTGCATTCTACACTGGGTATGCTCTACAAACTGAGTCCATCCGACACTGGGTATGCTCTACAATCTGAGTATATCCTACAATGTGTATACTCTTCAAGCTGCATAATTCCTACACTGTATACTGTAAAATCTCAGTGCATCCTACACTGGGTATACTGTACAAGCTGAGTACATGCCACAGTGTATAATCTACAAACTGAGTACATCCCACTTGGAGTAGTACATTTCACACTGGGTATACACTCCAACCTGAGTACATCCTACACTGAATACCTCTAACATTGGGTACACTCTATAAGCTGAGGACATCCCTGCTGAAAGTAACTAATTTTTTAAGTTCATTTATTTCTTCTGAAATTAAAGATGGAAAAGTGTTTCATGGAGTTTGTGACTTTGATGACATATACATGAAATATTCGAGTAGGGGTGTTGTTTTGGTTAGAATGGAAACAGGATCTCATAGGATAATATTTAGTCATGTTTAGAAGAGATGAATTACATACAAAGATTATGGTATAGATGTTGTAGAACTCTCTATCAAGGACTTTTACTTTATGTAGTTAATACAGAATTGTCACTACTGGCTGTGTAGAATACTTAAAGTGGTTACTTCTCTATATATATTTGAAATACATACACATACATAAACATAGCTACATACATATATACCAGATCTAGAGGAGGAGCTATGTGGGGTTTCTCATATTCATATTGGCATGTCAAAGTGGTCTTGCCATTTTTTGGGTCTTATTTAGGTAATATATTATTGAGGTTTCATGAGTGCAGCTTCCTTTGTTGTAGACAGAAGACTCAGTCCTGCAACAGATGTCAAAATGAAATTCTATTGGCAACTCATGACTAAGAGAGGGACAATCAGTTTTCCTCAGCCTTGAGCCCTCTAATGGATTATCACTTACCGATTGATCATATATATGTAAGCAACACTAAGTGAACTCAGCAGGCAGCAATTATGTATTTATTACATATATATATGTACATATATGTATCAATAATAAAGAAAACAACAAATTTGAGAGAGTGTGGGAGATGTGAGAAGAGTGGATGGAGAGCAGGGATGGAGACAACAATAAAACATTAGCACACATGAAATTAGCACACATGAAATTCTTTACAATTGAAAAAAACATATAGGAGGGTAAAATCCCTTTAAACCAACATTTGAATACAACACTAAGCAAAACAAAAACTGTTCAAAACAGCAGCACCAACAAAACAGAATTAAAGACTGTAACTACCTTCTTTTTTTATTAGGTGGGCTCTGATGTAATGATATATTTTAGATGTAGAAGCCCATAATTATTATTTTTGTTGAGGTTGTATCAAAATTCCAAGATGATATTTGTCATTATTTAAAGCAAAATAATTGTGTTCTTCTGCCCTTCTGCTCCTTCCTTCCCTGCTCTACATCTTGGGGAGAAAACTTAGGCGCTGGTCAATGTGCATTTAGCAGCTTCCTTGGGCAAGGCACTCCTGTTTGACTGTTGGAGCAAGTTTGGAATTTTCATTTTGTCCTATGGTCAATTTGCCCACCCCAGGAATGACACTTGTTTGATGAACTGCCCTGGTACAAGATAGATAGTTGGTGCAGGTTGACAGCAAAGAGCCATTAAAGATGGGAAATACAGTACAGAACAGATCATTTTATCCGCCCAGTCCTGACAGAGGAGCCCTGGAATGATCCGTCTCCTCTGGGCTGTTTCTCTGCCTTCCTTGGTAAAGCCCCCTTGACATTCTTCCTGCCTGTCATTTCTGTGACGCTCAGCCTAGAAGGACCTTTTAGGGATTTCATCTCAGGTCTCCCAGGACTTGATTACAGTCTCTTTCCAAGACTAACTTAAGGACATTGTAGCTCATGTTTTACAGTTTTCATTATTCTTGCATAAATGTTGATGCATTTCTTCCAAACTTTGCAGTTCTCAGAAATATGGGCCTTTAGCTCTTCAGCTACAATGTATCAAAGCTTTGTTATTATCATGACTCTTTAGTGAAATGTACCCTAGTCTGTGGCATTCAAAGTGAGTCTTCAAATATTTTCTTTAATAGAAATATTTATTTTAAGTGGCTATGTTTAAAATTAGTGTATAAAGCAGTACATTTCATTATGGCATTTCCAAACAAAATTTGTTTCTGCTGATTTTTTCACCTCTCTTTCCCCATTACACTCTGCCATCTGTTCGCTCCCACCCTAGTAATTCCTTCTCACTCTAATGTCACTCATGTTATATTGCCCCCACCTTTCTTTTCTCCTGTGATGCAGCTGAATGTCCCGCTCATAGAGGTGTGCATTCTGTCACATAGACACTTAAAGCAGGGATTGACATGGGAGAGAACATTCCATATCCACCTTTCCATGCTGGCTACTGCAATTAATACGGTACTTTCTCGATCCATTCATTTTTTTTTCTGTAAATTTAATTTTTTTACAACTGACTGAAATTCAGTTGTGTGTATATCCCAAGTATACCACCTTTATTCATTGCTGGTGGGAAAGAAAAATAAGTCTTTACAGAAATTAGCATGGTAGTTTCTAAAAAAATTAAAATAGTTCTAACATGTAACCCACATAGAAAGCTGGGCATGTGCCAAAAGTATTCTGCATCCTACCCCAGAGATACTTGCATCAGTATTTAATTATTCCTCTGCTCATAATAGCAAAAAAATGGAATCAGCTTAGACATTCATCAGCAGATGATTGAACTTTTTTGCTTGACTGCAAAGTCTAAAGGCTATGTGAGTATAGCTTCTACCATGTTACAAAGTCCCTGGCTCTAGTTTCTGCTATTCAGGAGTCCTGGTTCACAGGATGTAATCTCTCTTTGAAGAAAAGAGGTGAAGGGAGTAAGAGAAGAATATGGGATGCCTTGGAGTAGCCTTTTTCTGTAACACAAGAAACATTCCATTTTCAGATCCTTCAAGCTTTTCTTGGGTTTTAATAGTTCAGCTCCACAGTAAATTAACACTAAAAAGTCAGAGCCACGACACCATTTTATAAAGGTTGACATACATGGCTGTCAGGTTTAATGTAATTGAGTCCTTTGCCCTCCCAGGCTTTCCCCCTCTCTACCTCCTTGTGTTCTCCTTTGTCCCCTCAGTCCTGTTCCACCCACCTAGTGAACCCACCTCCCCGGAACTGCTGATCGCCTCTCTTTCTTCCAGACAAGGTTTCCAAGGTCCTACTTGTAGGAGCTTCAAAAGACTGAGTCTGCTGGGCAGCTGGCCACTTGGTTCTCAGTGCCTGCAGACAAATCCCAGAAAGGCTATGGTCATGTTGCACAAGTCTCTCTCACATGTGTATGTGTGTTTATGCTCTGTAGTCAGTACAACTATAAAGCTCTTCCTCCTCTTCCTCTTCCTCCTCTTCTTCCTCCTTCTCTAATGTAAAGACTTAGGCCATTCTAATGTTGCAGCTCACTTCGTTTTCTAGATTTATCACCTTTATCAATTTTAAAGAGTTTTTTGGTGTAAGTTCTATTTTCTGTATTATCTGTACAATAGCTTTGATATTATTCCTCACTCCAAGTTGCTATGCTTTGATATGCAATCCCAGGACTTTTCTTTTGTGATTCCTAAAAGAGAAGAGTATGCACACACACACACACACACACACACACACACACACACACACACACATCATATGTGGTTTGGGCAGATTGTGGGGCCTCTGGCAGTGAGACCAGGATTTATCACTGGTACATGAACTGGCTTTTTGGAGTCCATTTCCTATAGAGGGATACCTTGCTCAGCCTTCACATGGTAGATGGGTTTAGTCCTGCCTCAACTTGATATGCAGACTGTATTAACTCCCTGTGGGAGTCCTTACCCTCTCTGACAAGAGGATGAGGGATAGGGTAGGGAGAAGCTGAGGGATAATAGGAGGAGGGGAACTGTGGTTGGCATGGAAAATAACAAAATTTTTAAATAAAAAATAAAACTTAAAGAAAAACACATTAAAAAAAAAAGAAAATAGCTAGCAAGACCTTGAAGGCAGAGCAAAACTGCATTGCCTTATGTATACAAGTGCACATCTACAATTGCCTGCAAAGGAGAAACTTCTAAAAATAATTCTGCCACTTTAATAAATGATTATAACAATGAAAAAAGGAAATACTGATCTGAACTCCTGGACAATCAGATCAGGAAGTAAAGCAATATCAGCATCTCTCAGTATACCTGACCTGTTGAGCTCATGCCTGTTTCTCCGACTTAAGTCACCTAGTGTCTAGATTCTGTGTTCACTGCTTTTCTTATCATTTTATATACCTTTGTTTCTCTAAACAGACTATTGTCTGTATTACTCAAATAAGTACATATAATTTATATATAAATATAATATATATTTTGTTACTAGAAGCAATGCATCTAGAAATAGTCTTGTAATTATCATTTCAGGTAGACTTGCTCAGTTGAGGGAGTCTGCATCTCTTCAACTTTCTTAGATATTTATTACAAATTATTTTGCAAAGTGACTGTGCTAGATTACCCTCTACTTGGCAGAATATGACATAAAACCTTGTATGACACATCTTGCCTTATTTTAGAACAGTCAAACATTTCAGGTTCTGCCAATCCATTGCTTGTTAAGTCATGTCTCTACGGTTTTATTATATAACCCTGGTCACTGATGAGTTATTTGTTGACTGCTGATGTTTTTTTCTGGAAAATGTATGCTGAGATTTTTGCCAATTCCCCTATTGTCACTTACATTTTACTCTTGATCTGTGGCTTCTTTTTTCCTGACTAAGGATCATCTATTAGACTAATGTGTTGTAAGTGTTTTCTTGAGTTATGTTTCAACTTTTTTTTTTAAATTATAGTCTGCTATCTTTTGTTGAAAAAAAATCTTGGTTTGTGTGTATATGTGTGTGCATGAATTCTAATTTTAATATAGTTCATTAATATATCAACCTTTTCCTTATAGGTATTTATCTTGAGTTAAAAAATCTTTTCCTACCTTGAATTCACATAGTTCTGTATTGTCTTATGTGAGTTTGAGTTTTGCCTTTTACTCTTAGCATAATTATGGATGTGACTAATATTGACTCATGCTAAGAAAGGAGCATTCGCTTTTCTTCTACATGGCCAAGTCATTCTCTCTATGTCTTTAGTGTGTAGAGTCAGATTAGTAGTATACTGGGATCCTAGGTGTGTGGGATCTTTGCTTTTATTTTTCAACTAAAGTATCTATGACTCCCAAACCACACTGTTATAATTCAATATGGTGCTCATTCTTAGGGTACCCAGTATTTTACTTTTCCTCTAGATATTGACATTGTACATGTGTGAATGAATTCAACACAGCATCTTGAATTAAAGGTTATGTAAACCTTGGGGGACGCGGGATAATCACCTTCCCTTTTACCTATACAATAAAAAAGTAGCACCTTCAAACAATAAAGTGACCCTGAATTGATGATTTATCTGTGGTTTGTCAATGTTCAGATGCTCAGGACATAGAACAGAAATTGGCTAAAAACATACATGGAATTTCATAATCTGTCAACACAATGTGGTATAAGAAAATTGATATGAAAGAGAAATATAAAATGTTCCCTCAGCTTGTAAAGAACTTATATGACAATCAATATTAAACTACTAGGTTAGTACATGGGAGAAAAGGAGCCCAATAAGCTGTGAGGTATTAAACACTTGCCTCCCTTATGAGAACTATAACATACTCTCATATACTAAATATGAATATAGTGAAAATGAACACATTATGGGTAAATGAAGATTTTTATTTTTGTGTTTACATAAACCCCCCAGAGTCTGGAATAGCACTGAAATATTACTGCTACCTGATTTCCTGTTGAGGAATCTAAGCAGGATTTTGAGTTAAACACAGTTATCTTTTACCATCTACCAGCTGTGTGATTTTTGTAAAAGCTATCTATGGAGCTTCAGTCATATTATCTATAAAAGGGGAGTGACAGCTGTATCATCCTCCTAAATGATTAGAAAAGACTAATTCAGGTAATAATTAAGTGTATATATACTTAATTCTGCACACAAAAGCAGCAGAGTTAATAAGTAGCATATATTTTTATTTTTACATATTTTCATTTACTTATTGACATAACTACTTTAAAACATGGTGTCTTAGTAAAAGTATTAGCAGTTCAGAAATAAAAAGTCTTAATTTCTTTTAAAGTTACCTTTAATTCTAATCACTAATAGTTAAAAATAGCTGTTTTGAGTCAAAATAAAAAAACTAACTTTGAATAACACTTAAATATAAGAAATAAAATATACTGAATGAATAAAACCTATTCATTTAAAAGGCACATTATATTAATGACATTATTAGCTCAAATTTTAACAGAAATTAAATATAGTCACAGAAAAATTTAATTAACATTCAGATTTTTTTCAGGTGTGACTCTGCATGACTATGTGGAGTTGAGCCCTAGAAATGTGGTTGAGAAAACTAACAGAAACATTCTAGGAATTAAAGTGGGTTGTGTTTGTAGTAATGTCCAATTGTAGTTCTTGCATATAAACATAGAGAGCAATAATGCTAAAATAAATACAAAGGAGTCAGTACATTTTCAATTCAGATTGACATCATTCAAGACTCTTATACAACTGACATTTCTTCAATAATGTTCAAGAGTGTCAAAGAATCTGTGAAAGGAAGTTTGATATCTCTAGTCAGCTTAAAGTCAAACTGGGAAAACATGTTTTGGGCAGATGTTCTGAGTTGAAACTTTGCTTTAGAAAGTAGAGGAAAATGTTCCATTAATAATAGACTGTATTAGTAGAGCATCCTATGTGCTTGTCTTTTGGTCATTAATTCATACACGGACAGTTAAATACATAGATAGGGATGTAGATAGATAGATAAATATATGACAAAGAGACAGACAGATAGATGACAGACAGACAAATAGGTAAATGGATAGATAGATAATGGATAGCTAGCTAGATTTTCTTTTTCTGTGTATATAGGTTTTGTTTATTTGTCTGCGATGTAATGGCAAAATGAGATCTCTATTAAATAGTAACCAAAATCCCTGGAAGTAAGCTTCTTTGGTCCCTTGTTATCATTTCTGGTAACATTTTACTTCCCTTTCACTCTTCTTATCTGTTGTAGTAAGTTTTTTAGGGCCCTTTTGGGCCCCCGGAGGTTTGGGACCTGGTCCGCAGCAGCTTTATTCCCCAAAGAAATAAATCAGACACTTCTATACTTTATATTGTTTGGCCCATGTCTTAAGCACATTATTAGCTAGCTTTTTTTTATCTTAAATTAACTTATTTCTATTAATGTACCCACCACGTGGCTCGGCCCGTGGCTCACCTATGTTCCTTACATGTTCCTCCTTCAGGGATCAGATGGAGACTGACTAACTCTATCCTTCTCTTACTTGCCTGTCCTCTGATTCTCCACCCACTTCTACAGTGCTCTATATAGGACAAACCAGTCTTTTATTTACAGCACACAGAGAGCATTTCCACCACACTTATCTGTTGCCCTGTGGGCTACTGATTGCTTCTTGGACATGGCTATGACATTTGTTCTGTGTGTTGCCTCTCAAGAAGAGGCCAGTCTCCCATCATTGTTTGCTTTAAAATTCTACTTGTTCATTGTAATTCAGTTCAAATGGTGGCCTCCTTGTCATCTTCGTCATTCTATCAACCAAACCTGATTTTCTCCCTTGTACACTCAAGTCAGTACAAGATTTAAAGATCCTACAGTGGGAAATATATCTTCCCAGTTAAACATTTATTTCACACAGAAGATTTTTCCATACAAAATACTCATGTTAATGACTCCAATTATCCTTCTCATCACATGTTCATGCCTTATGTCTCATGCTCTGGCAGTGCCCTCTTGCTATTGGCAGTGAATTATTCTTTACTCCTTAGCTTCCCATCCAGTCTACTGCAGCTAAAGCCATGTGGTAAGGGCAAAGACTTGCAAAGTGTGGTTAGAACTAGTTTTATTGCCCTTGATCTTTAGACATTGCCATGAGAGAACCATGATGAGGGTGAACCCAAGGGTGGAACATGTGTGGGACAGAGTTAGTTGTTCATAAAGACTTGCAGAGTCACTATCATCCACAGAGATGCGAGTAAGCTCAGTGGAGGTCGTTTGGACTGCAAAGACAGCTGTGTGAGCAATAAAAGAAGCTCATTGTTTCAGTTGTTGAGGATTTTGCAGTTATTTTGTGCACAACAATTTTATAACAATAGCCAATGTAAGCTGGCTATGGTAACATGCTGTATGCCTAAGCACTTGGGATATAGGGACAGGAGGGTAAATTCAAGTCCAATCTGAACTACATCCTGAAAGCGGAGCAATAATAACAACAGTAATATTACAATAAATAGTAATACAATAGTAATAGTCAGTGGATAAAGTACTCAATAAATTTCTTGAGATACATTGAAATATATTTTCTCACAATCTAAAATTAAATATTAACTAATTTATGCACACTTAAATGAGGGAACAATGATCTCTAAGAGACATTATATATTTCTTTTTTATTTTTATTGTTTTTTTGAAAGTCAATATCAAACATTATATAAAGAAGCAAAAGATTCAGAATAGATAACAAAAGAACCAATACAGTAACAGAACTTCTCTTTTCTCTAAAATACATGAAACATAAAAAATAAAATCTAAAGCTTCTCAAGCCAGGTTAGGCTCAGCTACAGATAAAGAAAGCACAGTAGGTCACAGCTAATGCCCACAGATGCACTCTGGCCACTACAAATTTCTGCTAAACAACCCTTCTACAGTCAAACCAGAAGTTTTGTTTTGCTTGGTTGTGTGTGTGTGTGTGTGTTTTAAGTCACTTTATTCATCCATCATCTTTCATTGAAAAAAGAGTATTTTTCTGGGTTTGTGAGACCTCACTCAGGAGGATGTTCTCCAGATCCATCCATTTGCTGGTAAATTTTAGGATATCACTTTTTTCTTACTGCTCAGTAGTACTCTATTGTGTAGATGTAACACAGTTTGTTAATTCATTCCTCAGTTGAAGGGCATCTAAGTTGTTTCCAAGTTCTTTCTATTACAAATAATGCTGCTATGAACATAGTTGAACTAATGCTTTTGAGCTATGAATGGGTGTCTTTAGGGTATATGCTCAATAGTGGCATTGCTGGATTCTTGGGGAGATTGATTCCCAGTTTTTTGAGAAACCTCCATACTGCATTCCAGAGTGGCTGAACAAGTTTACACTCCCACCAGAAATGGAGGAGTGTTCCTCTTGCTCCACATCCTCTCCAGCATAGGATGTCATTTGTGTTTTTGATCTTAGCCACTCTGACAGGTGTAAGGTGGTATCTCAAAGTTGTTTTGAAAACAATTTAATGGCACTACCACCAGGGGCAAGGGGTGCTTTGATTTCAGCAAAGGTAAATTGTAGAGAAAATGAGAGGGTACAGTACACAATATTGAAAGATAGAAATGGAACAACACTTCACTGGATTTGGAAAGGGCAAATGGACATTTCCCCTAAGAAGTAGGATAGTAAGCTTGAGCATGGAAGGGGTTGGTAAATGAAGGACGGGAAGCTCCATCATTACCTGTGTCTAATTGAGTTGCTCAGTGTTTTTCCTGAAAGGCAATTGTGAATAAGAACCCTCTGCTTGCTATTAGCAGTGAGAAAGGGGTTGATGATAAGCATGCTGACTAAGGTTCTTTCTTACTCAAAATGTCCAAATTTCTTTCATGACAATGAATTTGAACTTAGAAGTTTCATTTACAGCAGTTTATTATATTTTAATTACATGTTATTTACATGTGTGTACATGCACACCTGTTTGTATGCATATATGTGGAGGTGCATTACCATGGCTTGTGCATGTAAGTCAGAGATGATTAGTGGGAATTGCTTCTCTCTTTCTACTGTGGGTCCCGAGTCTTGAACTCAGATGAGCAGCATTGGCAGTAAGCTCCTTTAGCTGTTGAACTATCTTGTCTACCTTGTTCTACCTCTTTCTGAGTTGTATTAAGAATTTTTTAAACATGAATTATGTAGGAATAAAACAAAATGACTATAAACATCAAAGGAGACAATATATTATTTCTCTTTTCTCTGAAGCCAGCTTTCAGTTCTTGCCAAGCTCTACCAATGACCTGTGTTTATGAAAACATACTTACCATCATGTCTTATTTTTATTCTCTGCTCTAAATGTCAGGTAAACTAGGCTATTCGTCTCCCTCCACCATTCAACAGACAGATGGTGTAGCTGCATTACAGACAGATTAAGTGGGTTTCCAAAGATTATACAAGTAATGATTGGTAGAGATAGAGATAAACACCCAGGCTGGCTTCCCTGTGGCACATCCTACTAGATCTGATTACCTCCTTATGGAGACATACAGATGCTTGTTCCAAAAGTCTAATACCAATGGATGAAAGCTCTCATCATTGTACTTCCTGTAACCTCCCCACAAGCTATCAGAGAAAGCCCCAGTGCCAAGAGTTGGGATGCACAGACTTGGCCCGTGTGTAAGATTTAAACGCTAAATGCATTGACTGCTGAGCTCAGGTGTCACGAGGTTGTGAGTCTGCATCTCCTGGACAGAAATGGAGGCAGAACGAAGTGTGCATCTAAATTACTGTCACTTGTTATTGATTTACTGATGGCTTCTAAAAATGTCGCATTTGAACTGTCAGTGAATTTGCCGACTGTTGGCACGGGTGATGAAAGCAAGTGTGAACCATAATTGATTAGGCCTCATTTGCTTATCCATATTATGCTAATTAGATCTGCAATCTTTCCCTTTGTACCATCACCCAGTGACAGAGTAAATCAGGGTGATTGGAATGCAGGTAGGATTAGAAGAAAGAATTTAAGATTGAGCTCCATTTTAACTGAGAGAAAATTTATTTACATCTACTGCCATCTAGAAAAACCTCTCTATAATTCTCTTTCTTAGTGTTTTCTCTGGCTGGTTTTATTATAATAGGTTTTGTTTTCTGGACCACAAAGCTGAATTTCCTATGGGGAATTCTATCTTTTTGTTAGCAACATTAGTAGTCAGAGTACAGCATTCTTTGATAGGAAGCTAGGTGAATACATTTGCAATGGGGTAGTTCCTAATAAACCAGGGGTTTCTGAGCAGACTTTCTCTGATTTCCCACATACCCGTGGAAAATAAACATTTTTTTCTCCGATTTCCAAAGACATTCTTTGTATCCCAAAGCTGAGTTATATTGAAATGTGGGATTTTAGAGCAAATGTTCTAGTGCTAAGACTCTGCTTCACCAAAACCACACAACTTCAGAAGGGTTTGATCATCAAAGATTTGTTAAGCACATGCTAAGTGCTGAGGACCAGAGTATTTCAAATATGGCGATATATAAACTATGTAATATATTTCCAAAGTGTCTGTTAAAAATATAGTTGCTTAAAGCTTATCCCCTTCCTTCTGAATATGATTTTGGATCTGAATGACCACATTTTAAACAAATTCCTCTGATTGATTCTTATAGCCAAGTGTAAAATCTGTTATTTGTATAATTCTTGGGTACACAGTGGATGTGAGACAGAGATTCTGCCTCAAATTAACTTAAAATCTAACTAAGATAATACTAAGAATAATAACAAGCTAAACAAAATGATTATTTTAGCCTTGTAAAATTTTAGAAAATGAGAATCCTTCAGAAGCATGTAATCATCTGAAATCAGTTCAAAACCAGCAACATAGTTATACAAAGAACACATTCAGTACATTGTGTCCGTAAAAATGAATGGAGGGCTTTAACCTGGCTATATGACTGCTGTCTTCTAAAGGAGACCTCTGAGGATCCAGGAGATCTTAGGTTTCCCCCGGAGAACACCTGGAAAAACAATAAATATAGAGAACAAATCTAAGTATCCATCAACATTAGAGAAGATGCACAAATTCATTAGCAATCATGGATATGCAAATTAAGATAACAACTTTACTCTGGTGGGAATATAAATGAGTTGGCTAGATTGCAAGGTATAGAATGCTCTTTAATATTGCTCAGACATACATAATTTGTAGCATTTTTGGGAAAGTTTTGACAATATATGTTAAAAGTAAAAATACACTTATTTTTTGATCCAATTATTCTACTTCTGGGAATTTATCCTGCAGAAATAAAATCATGAGAACATATAAGAATTTTTTCATACAGTGTTTGCAGTTGCTAAAAACCAAAAACAAATAAATGTTCACAAATAGGAAAATGGAGTTTTAGTCTATCCATGCAATAGCGTTCATGCAGTCATTAAGGAGATTAAGGTAGATCCATCCACAATAGCTTGGATGTACCAGAAAGCATTTTAAAAATGAGAACAGGTCAATTTCAATAACATCAAATTTTGTAATGTATGTTTCTCCTCCATGAAGGTTTATTTCATTGTTATGTTTATGGTTATATGCTCTTGGTGAAACCTGAAAAGAAGTTATTTAGTTTGAGAATGGAATACAAAGAAAAAGGGGAGGAAAGTTAAAAATGATATTTAAAAACTGGACTCTGCAGTACAAAAGTAGGAAATAGCCCTATCAGTGTAAGACTAACTGCATTACACATGCATATGAACAAAGTGCTATATAGAAGGGTATTACCCAAATGATGGAGAGTTTTGCTGTGGCTTTATTTTTATATGAATTGTTTTTTTAAGAATTGTGAATAAAACAAACAAAATGAAGATTTTAATCAAAACCATTACTTTGTAAGTAATTAGTCTAGAGGCCTGAGAAGCATGGTTTAGGTTTAAGCAGGTGTTAAAGAAATGACTATCATGGATGAGAATTTTATTCTTGACAAGACTGACTAGTCAGCATGGTCTGCTGATGGAGTTATACAGTGAACCATTCCCAGAACTGGGGGCTTACAAGAAATACCACATCTCAGCTTTCCGTTTCTCTACTGCATGTAGTAGCAGATAGACTCTATTGTTAGAAAGTTAATATAATACCTGTGTGTGTGGAGGTTATCACTGTGATCTTCAAGTTAAACTTGAAGCATTCGTAAGATTAATTTATATCCATTTATATTTACTTGTGGCCATATCCATCCTATACATTTCTCACTGGTTTGAAACAAGCAATGAATGTTACTGAATGGCTGAGCAAGCATTTTCATAAGACTCAAGAAACTTTTGGACCTAAGATTTTCATAGGGCCATTAGGCACAGGACCATTTAAATTTGAAGAGATGCAAGAGATCTGGATGGAGGAAGACAGAGCCTCCCCAAAGCCCAAGAAGACAGGGCCCCAGCCTGAGCTCGAGTGTCACAGAAGCCACCGAGGGCCCAAAGCCTAGCAAGAACAGGCCTGCTCTGAGCCCAAGGCAAAGGCAAGGCTTAGAAGAGCCAAGGCTGTGCGTGCCCAGAGCTGGAAAATCAAGACCCAGAAACCAACAAAGACTTCCAGTGAGACTCTCTTCTCCCATGGTGGAGGTGGGAGCATTGGTAGTTTCAATGAAGCCCAGGACCAGAATTCAGGGTCTAGCAAGGCTGAGGATACCTCAAGCTTCAGTGAGAGCACAGTAACAGGTTCCAGTTAGACTGATACTTTGAAACTGAGATTATATCTCAGCAAATTCAAGAATTCCCAGGACCAGACTGAGCCCCAGTAAGGTGGAAGCTTCATCCACCCCTAGCCACTATGCATCTCCCTGAAAGGGCCAAGGAGGCCTTGCTGAGGAGA